>CAUDMG010000569.1:5530702-5720702 GCA_958450375.1 Homarus gammarus
ACGTTGGTGGGGCGTGACGGAGTAGTTACGTTGGTGGGGCGTGACGGAGTAGTCACGTTGGTGGGGAGTGACGGAGTAGTCACGTTGGTGGGGCGTGACGGAGTAGTCACGTTGGTGGGGCGTGACGGAGTAGTCACGTTGGTGGGGCGTGACGGAGTAGTCACGTTGGTGGGGAGTGACGGAGTAGTCACGTTGGTGGGGCGTGACGGAGTAGTCACGTTGGTGGGGAGTGACGGAGTAGTCACGTTGGTGGGGCGTGACGGAGTAGTCACGTTGGTGGGGCGTGACGGAGTAATAACGTTGGTGGGGCGTGACGGAGTACTCACGTTGGTGGGGCGTGACGGAGTAGTCACGTTGGTGGGGCGTGACGGAGTAGTCACGTTGGTGGGGCGTGACTGAGTAGTCACGTTGGTGGGGATTGACGGAGTAGTCACGTTGGTGGGGCGTGACGGAGTAGTCACGTTGGTGGGGAGTGACGGAGTAGTCACGTTGGTGGGGCGTGACGTAGTCACGTTGGTGGGGCGTGACGTAGTCACGTTGGTGGGGCGTGACGGAGTAGTCACGTTGGTGGGGAGTGACGGAGTAGTCACGTTGGTGGGGCGTGACGGAGTAGTCACGTTGGTGGGGCGTGACGGAGTAGTCACGTTGGTGGGGCGTGACGGAGTAGTCACGTTGGTGGGGAGTGACGGAGTAGTCACGTTGGTGGGGAGTGACGGAGTAGTCACGTTGGTGGGGAGTGACGGAGTAGTCACGTTGGTGGGGAGTGACGGAGTAGTCACGTTGGTGGGGCGTGACGGAGTAGTCACGTTGGTGGGGCGTGACGGAGTAGTCACGTTGGTGGGGCGTGACGGAGTAGTCACGTTGGTGGGGCGTGACGGAGTAGTCACGTTGGTGGGGCGTGACGGAGTAGTTACGTTTGTGGGGAGTGACGGAGTAGTGCCCATGTTAACGGCAGTCAACTCAGTTACACTCGCTGAGGGTTTACCCTGGTGTAGGATACCAGAGTTGGCCTTCAAGTCCACCATGGAGTCACTGGTCTTGTTGATGGCGTCAGAGGACGAGCTCTCGCGTCCCCCCAACACAACCCCCAACACCACCCCCAACACCAATAATTTGGACATGGTTAAATTTACAAACAAAATTTTGATTTTTTTGGCCAAAGTTTCGAAAGAAATTTTAATTCATGTATTGGTTAAGTAACGTAGTTAGATGTAGATATGACGTCAATTGACTATATGTTGTCCTCCCCGAGAGTCATATACTCCCTGCAACAAATATATGAACAATAAAAAAATTAAATAGCAAATTTTATGACAAGGAATGGCGAATGTTTACCTTGGCAAGCGTGTGAGAGTTGAAGATTGGTTGGTTGAGTGCCAAACGCGGTGACACACACACACACACACACACACACACACATATACATATATATATATATATATATATATATATATATATATAACCTATGTTTTGGTTAAATACCGTAGGTTATATGCAAGAGTGAACCCAAAATAATGGTCGTTGGAATTGTTTATATACTGCCGTTTGTGTGTGTGTGTGTGTGTTTCTCTTTCCGGATATATAATTTTACCCCTGACCTAATCACAGTAAAATTTGGCTGCGGCTCTGTTATACTGTATACCTTATATGTGTCAGCTTCTGTAAGTCACATAGCCAGATATATCGACACACAACTGACAGCTTTCGTGACGTCATGTTTATTTCACACTTCATGGATCACATGAAGATTAGGCACCCCAGCATAATTCACTTGATGATTAAGCACCTAACCTAACCTAACCTAACCTAACCAAACCTCCCCAGGTAGCGTTAGTGTTTTTACTTATCAGGTAAAATAAGCTGGGGTGTCTAATCTTCACGTGCTCTTTACTTCTCATGATACTGTTCATCTTTCCTATAAGAAGGACACACGGGGGAAATTATATACCAGATTACTGTAATATTTTGTATCTATTTTTACGGATATGCTATAACAGAAATATATACCAGTCAATTTTTCCCCGGGAGTGAGTGAGTGAGTGAGTGTAATGCTTGTGTGTAATTCGTCACCATCGTCAACACCTCCAAACAAAACACAACGAAACCTAACTTAAGCCTCAACACACCTCGCCAGCACAAGATTTCAATACAGTAATAAAAATAAAAAAACCGAAAACCTGCAGTCAGATGGAAGGAGCCTTGGCAGTGGTGGCACTTACCGATGGCGAGGGAGATGGCGTAACCAAATGGCGCCTGGCACCAGATGAGGCCCTTGTCGAAGACCTTTTCCGCCGCACCGTTGATGTAGCCGCCGCCAACCCACGTCGCTGTAAACATAGACGCTCAAGTTAGTGCTAAGACGATTATTAGGGAGAAGGTAGTAAATGAGAGAGAGAGAGAGAGAGAGAGAGAGAGAGAGAGAGAGAGAGAGAGAGAGAGAGAGAGAGAGAGCACAAAATAAATTATTACCTGCATTTACCTAAGTACCTTCAGCAGAGACAAACTTAGTGGACATTAATAACCTCTGCCCCCTTCACCTTTCCCTACTAACCTTCCTGCAACACACACACACACACACACACACACACACACACACACAACAGATACCTGTCCTTAACTCGCAGAAATTCACTTCCGTAGAGTGACGAAACAGTACGGAATAAAAATAAAAATACAAGGTGTCCATATTGAAATGAAACAACTTTGAAACCTTATATATTTTTTTACTGATTAATACAAACAGGAGAATATTCACATAGCTGATAATATACTTGAGTTTCATTTGGTGTATGGGAATAATTTACTCTGGTATATAAGGATATGTTAGGTGGGCAGACGTTCAATACACACACCATTTATAGACGGACTAAGTCACCACAGAACTCAATTTTCCCTCCACACATTCTTTAACATCTCGAGGGATACTGTGGCCACCGCCGCTGTGATAAGCTCTCTCAGCTCAATAGTGTCCAGCACGTTTCTCGGATAGACTTTGGACTTTCATGTCGCTGGCTGGGTAAAGGCGGTCACGTTTCCTGGTCACCGAGATCGTCTGACCGTATCTCCGCTCGGATTTTTTCTCTTTAGGGTTATGTGAAGTGGGAGGAATGGGGGGGGGGGGGGGGCAAGATAAGGTGGGGGAGTGTATATTTCACTGTGAGTGTCTTAAGGATAGTAATAAGTGAGAGAGGTGTAAGAGATGTATACTTCACGGTGGGAGAGGAACAAGTTATAGGCTGGGAGAGTGTACATTTCACTGTTCCTTTAACTGCATCTGTGTTGTGGGCGTTACTTGGCACCGACCTCTGCACTCGGTAAGTCGGCGCCAGTCTGGCTTGGCACCCAGCACTGCACGAGTCTCGCAGGCAGCGTGAGAAGGGGATAGTGAATAAGTCGGCGGAATGGGGACGAGTTCAGGGGGGACAGGATATAGTAAACTGGTGGGGAGGGCAGAGAGGAAGGACAGCTTGGCAAGGGGCAACATGGCAGGTGGCACGGGGTAACACGACAGGGGGCAGCGTGGCATGGGGGCAGTGTGACATCAGGAACAGGAGAAAAGAGAACAAGGAAAAAAGACAGTTTGGTATAGGCAGAGGGGCAGGGCAGTAAGTTCTATTAGTAATGAATATCTTCAACTTATTCCCAAACATCCAGACAAAAAAGGAACACAACCCATCCAACATCAACCTGTGAGTGATGTTTGACGCCAGGCCAACATCATTGACGCTGAGTGTGTATCAGGCTCGAGGGAGCAAGAGTGGGGTGAGGAGGGTGCTGCCGTCACCACATGAGCAGATGTGACAAAACACACACAAACACACACACACAGGAGAGATTCCCAATGTTTGCACTGACTCGGAAATATCTCAGGGGAAGCAGAAACAGAATGAATTGAAATTAAAATCTGAAATTGAAGTATGCCGAAGATTTAACCTTTAAGGAAGACCTCGGGGGTTCATAAAGGTATTAAGAGGAATATAAAATACAGATATAATAAAAAATAAATAAGGGAGGTATTTAGGAGAGAGCGGTAGTTCAGGAGGCTGTATGAGTCAAGGTATGAGGAGGGGGGAGGTGGTCGGCCCTCTTGGCGCCACGGTCTTCAGGCGTCATCATTGGCATGACAACCTCTCACATGACGAAGACCAATTTGTCTCTCTCAGATCCAATCGTTTGTGTCATTTTAATTGTTATTTATTTTAGCAGAACACGGATGAGGGGAACAATAAGCCACATATATGTGTAGGGCCAGACCAGTGGAGCCCCTAGACGCCAAGGCTGTGTGGCCCCTAGACGCCATGGCTGTGGGGCCCCTCCTCTTAGTTTTCAAAGTACTTAAGTTATTATAGAAAATAACAAAAAAGTTTGTTGTTTTGTAATTTTAAGCACGTTCATAAATCAATAACAAATATCATGATACTAAGACATGTTTACTGTTTTATTATTTACAGAATATTATGTTTGAGGACCCCTTCACCTTAGTGCCCCCTAGACACGTGCTTACTGTGTCTAATGGGTAATTTGTCACTCCCTCCCCCCCCCCCTCCCAAAAAAAAGCGTAGCAAGCACGAGTGTGTGAGTGTGTGTGTGTGCGAAGTAATCATCTGATGGGTGGGGGGGACAGGGGAGGCGAGGCAGAGGGCTGCAGGGAGGCAGGGCATGGCAGGTGGGTGGGGGGGGGGGGAGGGGTATAAGTAAAGCTTCCAAGTTTTACAACGAAAAACAACAACATTAATTTGGGCGTCTATTTCTAACTTGTTTTTTTTTTTTATAGGGAAGGATCACCGAGTTCGGGGAAACACCAAAAACAATACTCAAAACTTAAGGAAACAGATTCTAAGAACGCAATTCGAATCGAGTGAGATTTTTAGCTCTTAATAATGAGAAACCAAGTGTAACACAAAATCAACAAGTGTTTTCCACCCATTCTATACATAATATATATACACTGACGCATAGATTTTAACGAATAATAATCTTAGCTGCTTCTGTGATGTGTCGTGGAGTTAAATTAAGGTCACAAGGATCAAACAGTGAACTCGTCATCAAGTACTAAGACAAGGTCACGTCGTTTTGGCTGACAACTCCATGACCTTGTCCGGCGGTCAGTAGCTCACCGGCTGTGTGTGTCTTCCGTGGATCAGAAATGTTGACGTGAATGTCTCTGAATATTGTCACCCTTATTCTTGTTTGTTTTCCGACAGTGACATTACAGTGACGACCTGACTTAATGACGCAGTGATACAAGGGATTTATATATGCTATAATTATATACATTAAGAACATAATATAATTAATTCGATGGTTAATATCCCAAATTAGATGTGTACATAATGTCCTCAATAATAAGGACATTCTAGTCACTTACACCTTACAAAATTTTTGACCAACAATATACTTTTTTCTCAGAATTGAAATTTAAGGGGTTTAACTAATTAAGTACTTTCAGAATAACACACAAACCCTAAATCACACCTTGGAAACCCATAGTTGATGAGTAATTAGCATTGAAAAATGTCAGTAAAATATTTCAAAGGTCATTTTGGCCACTAATTACTCTGCAATCGAATCGTGGACCACATATTCATAATCAGCAAGCTCAGGAGTACCCATACTGTGATTTTCAGCAAAATCTAATTTTTGGCCCAAAACCACCAAAACTGTAAGTCTTACAGTATCTAATGGGTAAATCTCATTTCAGAGCGATGGTGTGTGCAGTAAGATGAGTCTAATTCAGAATTCTAAAATAGACGTCTGCCAATGGAACAGGATTCTCAAGGGTTCACACGACCATTATTTCTCGTGAGTAAAGAATACACTAAGTGATTGACTTAAGAGAAACAAAAAAAAATAAAATCCCACTGAGACTAACTCTCTCCCTTTACTATTTACCTTCACTGAATACCAACAGAGACCAAATTTCGACCAAGTTTTTCTGATGCTAAATGAAATTATGTAAATTAAGTTAAAATTTCCAGGTTATTTACGTGTTTTGCTTTGAGTAAATAAGTTAGGTACTCTCTTACTATTTTTTTAATGAAGTAGGATCTTGGACTCAATAATAAACATGAAGGAATCAGCCATATAGTTCACAAACAATTAATATTCTTAATGGATCATCTTAGTATGGGTCTAAAATAGTTAGTGGATTAAACGGAGAGGAATTCATTTTTTAGAAGCGACGTAGAAGTCAATTGCATTTCAGAAGAGGTTGAATAGATGCAACGACACCAGCGGCTAGAACACACTCAGACATGGGTGTGTTTACATGACGTGAAAGATATAAGCTGTATGGTGGCGCTCATATCTTCTTCTCCCTTCCTTGTCACTCCTCCAGGAAATTCTTGTGGCCCGTCCAAACCCTTCCCTGCCAAGCATACGCCTTCTCTATCACACCCACACCTTCGTTGTCACACCCACACCTTCCTTATCACACCCACTCCTTCCCTATCACACCCACACCTTCCCTATCACACCCACACCGTCCCTATCACACCCACACCTTCCCTATCACACCCACTCCTTCCCTATCACACCCACACCTTCCTTACCACACCCTCCCTCTCCCACCCTGCTTCACTGACCACACCTGTACCCTTAATCACCCCACTTTAATAATTTCCGCTGAATCATTATCCATCAACATCCTTTCACACCCATAATTCCATCCTCTTACCCCAGCACACATTTCCGTCCTCTCAAACAGGTAGTTTTCCGTTTGTTTTCCTTTTAATTCACCAGTTGTCTTCACCCACTGTACGTTACCTTATTCCAGAGAGAAAGAAAGTGTGTGTGTGTACATTACGTTCATCGAATCATAACACGGGAGGCGTCTCAGGTGATAAACAGCAGGTGATGATAATGGAGTATGATGAGTCTTCAGGTGAGCAGAGAGTGGATTACCTCATTAACATTCCTCTATTATCTCGGCTACTCCACCATCTCCACCAGTACCACACACCCAGCACCAACAAAAACTCCACCAACATCAACACCACCACCACTAATACCTCCACCACTAATACCACCACCATCACCATCACCACTTGGATTATCAGACTCTTATCGTTGTAATTTATTATTCTTTAGCTACAAGGATAAGTAAAGCATAATGATATCCAAGAATCTCAAGAGCCGCATTGTTGACATTTTGGCCACCATTATCCCATCACATGAGAAGCGAGTCTTCAAGATGCTTCCACTTGAGTCACTTCCTCCACTCGGGGAAAACATTTGGGGAAATTTCAACCTAACACACCGCATTTTCCTCGCGTCGTAGTGGGTATACTAAAAATGGACGGGAGGAGGAGGTGGCAAAGGTAAAGAAGGAGGGAGGAGAAAGAGGGAGAAGAAGAGGAGGTAGAGGAGGAGGAGGAGGAGAAAGAGGTAGTGGGGAACTTATCGATGACGCAAAATAGCTTCTCTCTCTAAGGTTCTAAAAATTCCCATCGTGAGATTTATACCGTGAAACAAACTCACAACATCTAGTTTAATCATCGAGTAACATTTATTTATATTTTATTAGATAGATATAAACTATATCAATGGTTGCTATTGTCTTCACTGTGAGATATTCAATGTTATTCTCCGTCACGTATTGGCTCCCAAACACCAGATTACAAAGTTAATATTAAAGTTGTTTGCTGTTTGTTCGTAATCCCTGACGTAGAGTTGTTTATCGATACACGTGTACAAAGTCTCGTAGGAATTTGGCTCATTAACAGTGTTCTATCTTCAGCGATTACCACACACAGGCACACACTCTCTCTCTCTCTCTCTCTCTCTCTCTCTAACAAAGTGTACTTGGGTGAATCAGTAAACTGGACGAATCAGTGTGGGTTGACGCCTATACCGGCCCCGCAGCTGCAAGTTACCAGATGTTCTCGATGTTGTCCCCCCCTAGTCAGACGCTGTAACACACACACACACACACACACACACCTGTTTAATCTAAGCTACCAAAACACTCGGGCTTGGCGTGACTTAAACGGATGGAAATTGGGCCTTCTTTACTGCTATATAGTGCCGTGATTGAGTGGATATAGTGTAGTACATGAGTGGACCTAGTAAGGTGGACAAGTGGATATGGTACTCGTCTCCTGTCCTAAGTGTCGTTGGTATGATTCTTAGTAAAATAATGGAAGATTTGAGAATAGGGGGATATAAGAGAGACTGACTGCCTTGGGAGGGATTGCTAAAGTTAGGTTTATGGTATCTAGCGGAGAAATTAATTTTCAAAATATAAAAACGTATAGTCGAGTTAATTATGATTTATTACAGTATATAAATCTCTGGCATTTAACATTAATTGGAGGAGAAAAATTAACAATGACCATATGTATAAACTAAGACACAAGTAATGTTACAGGACCTTTAGCCACTTCAAACAGCTACTTCATGTGGTGCTCATACGTATAGTAACAGCCACGTGATAATACGTCACTGGGGAGGGGGGGGGTGCGATAAATAGGTCCACATTCTTTGTTTACTCAACAACTGCTAGGCTTATCATGCGTCTCGGGCCAGCGATAATAAATATACGTTCTTGCTGTGATATACCTTACTGTGCTATACCTGCTAGTGTTAAATGATGAAAGCTTTGGTACAACTAGCTTATTTTAACGACTACTCAACTTAATTAACCCCAGCAGCTGTAAATGGTATCTAGGCGGTCGGGTGCAAAGCTGACGTATGGAGCGATGACTTAGTATACAACGGGGACTCAAAACACAACGGATATTAAAGTGTTCCTCATAATATTGAAGCCAGTGTGTGTGAAGACGAGTTGGGTACCATTCAATATCTCATAATCCATCCCACAATATCTCTTCAATTACAGTACATATTTTGCAAGATATTCAGATACGACATTCTTCTTCCTTATCTTCTAATCTCATAACACTATCTCTTGTTTATCTCAATAATGTGTTTTTTAGCGGATGTAAGTTTCTATTTCTTAGTAACCCTCAAGACTTCTGCAACAATTATCACCGTTGTCTTATGTAATATTTAACAATATATTCTGTCTGAGCACGATAGTTCATTATAAAAACAGCAACATACTTTACTTGCTCAGCCAGAGACGTGCTAGTTATACACCCCCAAAACTTTGACAACGATGACAATAAACCATCTTGTTGTTTTCAAAGGATGTTATATATGGCTTAGTCAACAATGCTTAAAAGATCTTGGCAGGTGAAGCATCCAGATTATAAAAACAAAAAACAATACTAATCCATGTGTTCTGACCTCACTAGAGGAAAGGTCACGGCTGCTTAGCTCTGCTCTCGAGGATAATTATCAGATATGGCTAGTGCTACTGGCGAACGGGGTTACGCCCTTCTGTGGGCAGAGTTACAGATATCCAAGGAAAAAACCCTGAAATTAGAGTTAGAAAACTTGAAATTAAAGGAAGAGATAGCAATGCTGAAGAAAGAAACGGGACAAGGAAAGCCCGTGAATGATAGACGAAATGGACGTTAGTACAGTCAGGGACAGGGCTGACAAGGAAGGTATAAAAACTTTAATTGTCGGTGACTCACAGGTAAGGTAGCCTACCTGGACAGAGCCTTTTGTGGTAAAAATAAAAATATGATGAGGGTGTGTTTGCCAGGGGCTGGGGTGGGGGATACAGTTGACAGGATGGACAATATCTTGTCTGGTAATGGGAACAAACCCATTATCTGCCTCAGTAGGAGTGAGGAGCTTCTTGATAAATTCAAGACAGCTATAGATCGTATTAGGACTAAGGGAGGGATCCCTATCATATGTGGTGTCCTGCCTAGAAGGAGAGTTAGCGATGAATGGTTGTCAAGGGCAGTTGGTGTCAACGGCCGTCTTGACGGATATTGCAAGTCAATATCAGTCCCATTCATTGACAACTGGGACAACTTCTACGGCAGAAGGGACCTTTATGCTAGGGATGAGGTACACCTGTCTCGGGAGGGGGTAGCAACCCTGGCTGGGTCTCTAGAGGGGGCTGTTCAAAAGATATCGAAGTCTTTAAACTGCTAGGGGAGCATAAGAGCACGGGGGTGGAGGAGACTGCAGTGGTAGCGGGTAAACCAAGTGAAAGATTACAAGGAAATAGTGTTAGGAATGATGACAAAACTAAATTTGACAGGGAATTTAAACCTAAACGCGGTAAAGGGAGGACTCAGAACACGACTAACTTAAATGTCTACTACTCGAACAGTAGAAGCATGAGAAACAAAATGGATGATATTAGGGCCTTGGTATGTACCGAAAAAATCGATATAATAGCATTCACTGAAACATGGATCAACCTAGACTCACGTGAGTTACCTGTCGAATACCAAATTGCGGATTACAAATTGTTCCATACTGATAGGCCGTCCAGGAAAGGAGGCGGAGTTGCCATCTATGTCAGGGATAATCTGAAGTGCGAAATAAATAAGAAAATAAAAACTGAGCGGAATACAGAAACAATTTGGATAGAATTAATCGACGGTAGGGAAAAATTAATCATAGGAGTAATATATAGACCTCCCAATCTTGATAGAGTTAATTTGCGACTTACCTGGGATGAAGTGCGCAGGGCTTCCATACACAACAAAGTCTGTATAGTAGGCGATTTTAACCTTGGCCAAATAGATTGGACTGACCTTACGGGTAACTCAGTATCAGAGGACTTCCTCGAAATGATCCAGGACTGTTTCCTAAGTCAACATATAACCGAACCCACCCGGGGTAATAATATACTCGATTTAGTTCTGTCGAACAGAGAAAACCTCATTAGCAATGTCGAGGTAGGGAACGAACTTGCAAACAGCGATCACAAAGAAATTAGATTCCAGTTAGATTTTCAGGTCAGACGTAAAGGGAATTCCATTAAAGTCCCAGATTTCAGAAGGGCAAACTTTGATAGTTTAAAGAGGCAGCTGAGAGAGGGGGTATCACGCTTGGATGTGAACCAAGATGACACCAACCTGATAACGAGATCTGAGATTGCCGAGTTCCACGACAATTTAAATAACGAGTTACTTAATGCACAAAGGCAGAACATACCATACAAAAAACTCAGATCAGACAACAATGACCCTAAATGGATAAATAATTATTTAAAGAACATTATTGGCCAAAGGAAGGCTACAGGTAGAAGGATAAATCGTGGCGAATTTTACCTCCGGGAATATTATAAGGTATTGGTCGGTAGGGTTAAGACCGAGATAAGAAAAGCCAAGAGGAACTATGAACTGAAGGTAGCAAGGGAGGCGAAAACAAACCCCATAGGATTCTACCAAATGTATCAAACTAAAACACGAGATAAGATTGGACCAATACGTTCAGATACTGGCGAGCTAACTGATAACGACGGAGAAATGAGCAATAATCTGAATAAATATTTTTCAACAGTTTTCACCACCGAAAATTTAAACATGATACCCGAGGCACTGACTCTATTCAGAGATAGTGAAGAAAACAAATTAAGCGAGATAGTAGTGACTAGTAACGATGTTAGTAAGCAAATAGACAAACTGAAGCCTAATAAGTCACCTGGTCCCGATGAGATATTTGCCAGAGTATTAAAGGAATGTAAGGATGAGCTTAGTATACTCCTTAGCAAAGTTGTTTAACATGTCATTAAAAGCAGGTGTTGTGCCAGAATCCTGGAGGATAGCGAATATAATACCGATTTTCAAGAAGGGGGATAGATCACTATCCTCTAACTACCGCCCAATCAGTCTAACATCAATAGTAGGTAAATTACTAGAATCAATTATTTCAAACTCTATTCGAAACCACCTGGAGAAGCACAAGTTGATCAATGATTCCCAACATGGCTTCACAAGCGGGCGTTCATGTCTAACTAATCTATTAACATTCTTTTCATCAGTTTTCGAATCGGTGGACGAGGGGCACAATTATGATGTGGTATATCTCGACTTTAGTAAAGCCTTCGACAGAGTCCCCCACTAAAGACTAATTAGAAAGGTAGAAGCGCATGGCATCAAAGGTAATATCCTTAAATGGATTAGGGCGTGGTTTCGGGACAGGAAATAGCGAGTGAGCATAAATGGCACTAAATCGCATTGGAGCAACGTCACTAGTGGAGTTCCCCAAGGCTCAGTACTTGGACCATTATTATTTATTATATACATAAACGACATAGATATCGGCATAGACAGCAACATAAGTAAATTTGCTGATGACACTAAAATAGGACGTGTAATTAAATCTGACGAGGACTCTGCAAAACTACAGGAAGACCTAAACAAATTTTTCGAATGGTCGGAAAAATGGCAGATGAAATTCAATGTGGACAAATGTAAAGTACTCAGTATAGGAGATGTAAACAGGGAAACCAGTTACCAGATGAACAATGATGCCATTGTGGAATCCAACTGCGAGAGAGATTTAGGAGTAATGATAAGTAGGAATCTTAAGCCAAGTAAACAATGTGTTTTTGCTCGAAACAAGGCTAATAAAGTACTTGGGTTCATACAAAGGCGTGTTAGTTACAAGGCTAGCGAGGTCATCTTAAAATTATATCTAGCGCTTGTGAGACCTCACCTGGATTACGCAGTTCAGTTCTGGTCACCGTATTACAGAATGGATATAGAATCATAGAAAGAATGCAGAGGAGAATGACAAGACTAATCCCGGGCATTAGGAACCTTGAATACAGAGACAGGTTAAAGCATCTTAATTTGCACTCCCTCGAGAGACATAGAGTGAGGAGCGACATGATAGAGGTGTATAAATGGAAGTCAGGGTTAAACAAAGGGGACATTACAAAGGTACTCAAACTATCCAACCAGGAGCAAACTCGTAACAATGGTTTTAAATTAGACAAATTTAGATTTCGGCGTGAAATTGGGAAACACTGGTTTGGAAACAGAGTAGTGGATGAGTGGAACAAGTTACCAAATATCATCATTAACTCGAATACGCTGAATAGCTTCAAACATAGGTTGGATGGTAATATGAGCAATAGGGGTTGGGTATAAAAGGGACTGCCCAGTATGGGACAATAGGCCCGCTGCAGTTTCCTCCATTCTTATGTTCTTATACATCATCGAGCTATTAAAACACAACATAGAGCCAATTAATTCGTTATAAGTTAATTAAATGGGTGGGAAAAAGCCTCTACGTAATGTGTACACTTGTAAAAAAAATCAGCATATAAGAAAGAGAAAAATATGTTATAAAGTGTTAGGATCCCATTCACTCCCTTTAACCCTTTTTAAACATTTGGGGACGATGGTTTAACCCTCCAGGACTCAAAAGGTTAGGTTAGGTTAAGTTAGGTTAGTTTTGTTTTGTTACACTCATCCTTCCTCAAGACCAAAAATATTAACTTGGCTAATTTCATTTATGGTAAACAATAAAAATGTTGAGGTTGTGATATTCTACACAAACATGAGATAGTGATCATATCCATCAAGCAACCCGGATGAGTGACGACAGGCTCAAACGCTTTAACCTTGACACCGCTTGTGAGTTTGATGACATATCCTACTAAGCCACGATTACGCCATCCTGTGTTCCTCTATGCTAGCGTAAATTCTATTATTTTCTTATTGTCTCAGCTACGATTTTACCAATGTTTTACTACAAGCACTAAACTGGAGCATTTTGTGCGGGTTAGCAGTACTGAGTCGCCAGTCAACCACGCAATAACGGGTCAGTGAAAGTAGTGGTGGCTATTATGAAGACCAGAATTGAGGATGAAAAGTTAGTTAGTCCCGGGCATTCGGAACCTTGAGTATAAAGACATATTAGGAAAACTGAAAGCTGAATTTCCATGATCTTGGGAGACGTAGAATGAGGGGCAATATGGTCCTAGTGCATTAATGTAACTCTGGGTTAAATAAAGATAATATAACTAATACTATAACTATCACATCAGGAGCGAATAGAGAAATTTAGATATAGATGGGAATTAAGTGAACACTGGTTTCGAAATACGAGATGTGGATGCGTGGAATAGATCACCAAACACCCTCACCACCACGTTTAATTGCTCATTTTACGGTACTGATGTCCCTTATCTATAATACTAAACTGCAACATAGCAGAGACCGATACCAACATTAACATCAAGTGCTTCTCTAAACTTAAAACATTCCTGCAACATCTCATAACATCATCAACACATCAGCATCACCAAAACATCCTCTTAACATCATCACCACATCCCACCAAACCTTCCTGCTCTCCCCCTACTATACCTATCACCTACACAGCACATTACACTCACCTGTCATGGTAAGAACGCCGACAAAGGGACCTATAGATCGACCTGCTAGCATCACCTCATCTGATTCGCCGCCTTTGCCTCGTCTCTTCCATGCTGCGTACACACCTATGCTGAGGATGAGCGCGTAGAACACCACGATGCCCGCTAGTCCCGGAACGTTCAGCATCTTGAGCCTGCAGCAAAACATACACGTATATTAAGTATATTTTAGATCTATATTACAGGCGAGGAGTATATTTTGTACAATGTATATCATCAACGTACACATAAATCAATGGAAAGCCTAACTAACCGTGCCTTGCCTTACCTAACCTAACCTAACGTACTTTAGGTATAATTTGGCTTGCTTATGATGATAAATGACGTCTTAAATGCAACAAAGGAAATTTTATCCAAACTTAAAACAAAAAAATAACAAAAACAAAAAGTTACATTCTTTAAGTTTATTCTTATTATGTTATTGGTTTTACTAGTTTGTTTTTCCGTTGTTGTATGCAGTTGACAACCTTGGGGGTGGGGAGGGTGTATGTACAGTACAAGTATATAAGCTAGGATATGCCGTTGCTTGCTAATGGGTTTCAGGTAAAAGTAAATTTCCAATATCGTAGGCCGAGGGTATTCAATGTGTGTGTGTGTGTGGGGGGGGGGGGGGGCGTTGTAGCTTGCTGGTGTCACGTAGTGTGTGACTCAAAGTCTGTTATGAACTGTACCGGCCTCCCACGGGTCTAAATCCGGCACTAAACTGGGGTGGTTAATAAATGACTCATACTCCCAAGGTGTATTCATGAGACGAAGGTAAATAACAAAGAATATGTAAACATACTGTAGGTGGAAAACCCCGTA
This sequence comes from Homarus gammarus, assembly GCA_958450375.1. NCBI lineage: Eukaryota > Metazoa > Arthropoda > Malacostraca > Decapoda > Nephropidae > Homarus > Homarus gammarus. The sequence goes on from CAUDMG010000569.1 coordinate 5,545,770, forward strand.
GGTGTTGAGCCACAGAACACGACAGACGTAGAGGAACTGCGAGCTCAAGCAGCGTACATCCTCATTTATTTGCATACATGTACCGACTGCTATTGACTTAGTAGGACACTCAGGAAAATAAAACGTATCTTTGAAAAACGTCAGTACACTTTGGGTGGAGTAAATCGATGTATTTTTATGTTTGTTTGTTTTTTGTAAATCTCACAGGTTCTATTTTTATTTGTTTTTACTAATTCACAGCCTTTATAAATATATGCGTGAATAGGTATAGGGAGGGCGAGGCAGAGCGCGGATACATTGGCTGCAGTCACACACACACACACACACGAGGTGACCGAGTGTTCAGTCACAAATACCAGTATCAGTTTAAGGTCTTTGAAATATAGTATAGAGAACCAGTGGTGGATTTGGTGTTGTGGGGCTCGGTGGGGGCGGGGGGGGAGGCACTCTAGCACCAGTCCACCTCTCCCCAAATTGAACCATTTGATTAACTTCTCGCCCACATTCTTCTGCTACACAATCCAGCTGTGCTGTGTGATGAATCAAGGAGATTTGTTTGGTTAGGATGGCGCCTGTAGTGCAACTCGCGGTGTCGATCTAGTGTTTTCGAGTTGCTGATTCAGTTACTGTATTTTCCCTTCAACTTATTTTACAGTATTATATACACCACCTATAAGTGGGTCCCAGTGTGTGGATTCAGCACACTGCGTAGTGCATACTAAGCCTTTGGTATGCGAGATGGCAACATGGCCGGCACTACACTCGATCGCCTCCTTTTTCTAACCTGTTAAGTTAGGTACCCATTCACAAGTGTGACCTGGGGATACCCCTCAGGCGTGCTTACCCCCTCCTACCCGCCAGCCCGTCGTGGTGTCCTATATCAGGTAAATAGTTGGCAAGAGAGGCACCTCGGGTGGCTAGATGATACGAACACTCACTTGTTCAATATCTCGTGGAGCTTCTTACTCGTAAAAAAATATGTATCGTCCCACCACGGATGTTTGTGTTGTGTGTGTTGACACACCTCCCTCTTGCACCAATAGTTGTTTGGTTTTTTATCACGTATGCGTGTACTAAAACATTAGCCAGGTATATGACATATATATTGCTATACACGAATTAATTCTTTGGGAAAATTATTCAATGAGAACTTCAAGGATAAGTTTTCGTATTAATACTAAGAAACTTAATTAATTTAGTAGTAGTAGAAGTAGTAGTAAACATGATTATTTCATTCAAGAATTAAAAATCGGTATGATTAAAGTATATCACACGTAAATATGTCTAAAGTATAGTAGAAGGAAAGAACATATATACTTTCCTTGGTACAGTATATCAGCGCCAGCATATGTCGTACACATACGCAGACTATAACGTGATCGCTGGCCAGAAGTACACCATCGCTAACAGCCCCAGTGACCCAGTAATGACGTTCATGACGAAGTGAACCAAATACAATACAGTAAATGTCATCACCATCACAAGGTTTTAGAATAACTTAAACAGGAACGACGTTATCAAGAGGAAGGTGTCGGGAGCCTCACTTGGCTCTACATCACGAAGGAGTTTGTTATTCTCTGGTGGCCGACTCGATAACTGGATCTTCTGTCACCAATTATTTCTCTGAAGGTGTGTGAAAGACGATTTATATCCCATTGAACTTTTGTGTCTCAGGTCTTACTTATCTTTAGCTAATTTTCTGAATAGTAATATAAATAGAAGAAAATTAAATACTCATATAATAAAAATGTACGAAATAGAAGTACTTGAGTAAACAAATGCAAAAAAATAATCGTTCTATTTATAGACAACAACCAAGAAATTTACGTTTGGATTGAAAACGTAAGAAAAGTTTGGTTATATTTGTTAGAGAAGTTATAACCAAGTGAGTGGTAGGGGTCATTAGATGTCAAGTGGGTATGACATTTGACACTCGGGGTAGCTCTTGCCAAGTATGTAGGCCACACGTCATCCAACACACACGAGTCCAATTCTCGGGAGAAACGGAAGTAGAAGTATGGCGTATCAAGTCCTGGCTCAGACGAGACCCGGCGGCTGTAAATGAAGACGATTATTTTGCCTTTTCCTCTTCGCCACTTGTTAGCTTACTAGGTCAGGCGGTTGGTCTGTTCTCTGTTATGCACTGTTGACACGAACCGGACAGGGCATGCACGGGTTTTAAATGTATAGTACAGGAGCATATGCCAGTGTTGGTCAAGACCGAACTTCAAGTAGCTCACAATTTTTCACAACATTCTCTGGCAGGTCTCTGTACAGATAGCTTATTTAACTTGACATTATTAGTATCATCATTTGAGGTGCTAAGCATTAACCTATTCAAATGTGGACGAACATATCGCTGGTCACTCCAACACACTGAAAACCCTGACAAATAGACAGACGTTGATGCCAAACACCCGATCTTTAGTGTCTCATGTCAGTACCTAATGTGCAGGTCTAAACAAAATGTGTTTACCTTCAGAAATAATGTCCAGAACTGACGGATAATTCATGCAGTTCTGATGTGAGTTATACCCAGAGAGGGAACCAGCCAATATATTCTTTACTCATCATTAAACAACCTACAGTAGTATTAGAGCAAAATTCAGGTTGTTGGGAAAGAAATATTTGCTATTATCTAATCAGTTTTCGTTTCTAGTCACCGAGTGTAAAATTATCCAACATGTGTGAGAGTTATCATTCGTCTGGCAATGCTACTATGTGCTTTAAAAGTGAGTTCCAAAAGTCCAAGCGCCACTCTCCGCAAGGTGGATAGCCCACCTGCTGTTAACCTTCTCCTTTACTTCCCACTTCTGAACTTTACCTTGTACTTTACCCTTCTCCCACTCTTAGAGCTATGCTCCACTTCTCTCCGTACAACCAACCAACCAACCAAGCGCCAGTTAGGGTCACTGCAGAGACACAAGCAGGCAGTGTCGAGGATACGGCACTTGACCGCATTCACTTTCCCAAATGTAGAGAGGTACCCATTTTCAATTGGGCCGAATGAGGTTACCCCAGACGCGAACCTGTAAGTTTTAAGCAGATAGCGACAACACTTATGTATTGTACGGCTCAATACATATTTATTATAGAATTGGAAGGCATGTGTTCGAGGATGGGGTGGTGTTTTTTCCCAGAACATTTATCAAGTTCTGAATTTTACTTGGAAGGGTGGTCCTCCATCACTTAGGAAAGAAAGGTTCACATTATATGCTCAGGGTGTCATGCGTCATGCTCATATGTGAACCACCATTGTATGTCTTCCTGTAAACATGAAAACAACTGACTCAATGCAGGAGCGCTTGTGTGTGCTGTACCCTTGATAACCAACAAACCAGTCAAAGAGTTACCGAGATCTCGTTCAGAAGCCTTAGCCCCTAACAGTTCAGCCCAACAACAGAAACAGTAATACCAGCAACAGACACCCTAAAGTATGCTATATGTCAACAAGCAAAGCAAAATAAGTATAAAAATAAAGGCATTCCCGGGCCATATACTTCTAGAAATATATAGTTGTCAAATAGTTTCGCTCGTCATAACGTGGTCAGGTATATGAAACTTAACCCATTCAGTGAAACGGGGCAATATACAGCCAGGGGAAACGAAGGCAGCCATATTCCACCAACTCCTCCCACCCCTGCTGCCCGCCCCCGAGTCCTTCTACACATACTGTACACAGCAAGCGTTACTACCTGGCTCTGCGCCCAGTGTCGTAGCTTCTGCCAACTACAGGTATTTCGATAATGAACTTGAGAAAACAATTGCATAAACAAGCAGCATTTTAAATAGTATACAATTATTTTATACTTATTACTATTATATTGTATTTGTAGCGGTGAGGGTAGAAGGTGGGTGGTGGTGGCGGGAGACCGGGCGGGTGGGTGTGTGGGTAGGTGGCCGAGTGTCAGGTGGGGAGGTCTATAACAGGCACGAGCGTTATGGCTGCAACCCTCTACATAAGGTGAGAGATGGGGCGGCCTGATCTCGACCACCATGACCTACTATTTTGGTTGAGGCGATCTCCGCCTCACAAGCCACACCCTGCTGCTGCTGCTTCTCCTGCCCACGCTCTCAGGAGGGACACAACCTCTTGTTTTTCCTCTCACGTTAGTTTTATGATTTTATTTATATGAAAGATGGGATATAAAGTGCTGTTGTTGCCCCTCTGCCTTAATATCATACAAGTATTCCAAACACGGGATGGATGCACTTTACTATTGATGTTCTTATGCACTGTACTGCTCGTTATCCCTTATACTACGGTCGCTCTGTCAAACTCAGCCTTCTGTCAAACTCAGCCTTCATACTCTGCTACTGGTACTGCCAAGGATTGAATGCACTATATGTATGTTCCTGAGTATCTTTTCCCTTTAATATAATTTTATCTTTACCAGGGAAAATCAAAATTGCACATAACACGTACTCACACGTTTACGGGTCGTTTATAAACCGTTACTTACATTAAATAAATAAGTTCATTTACTCCCAGGTCGAAAAAAAAAATCAATCATTATGGCAAAGAGAACATGACTCTTCTTTAATAAATATTGTATTCTGTTCTTGATAAAAAAAATCTATCTATATACTAAAGCAGTTTCAAAATGTAGTACCCATATTCAAAAAGGGAGACAGAACATCAGCGTCAAATTACCGGCCGATCAGCTTGACGTCAGTAGTGGGGAAATTTCTTGAATCAATTATAGCAAATAGCATCCGATCGCATTTAGAGAAAAGCAAATTAATCTACGACTCTCAACATGGGTTTACAAAGGGAAAATCTTGTCTAACAAATCTGCTGACGTTTTTTAGGAAAGTCTTCGAGGTAGTAGATAATGACGAAAATTACGATGTTATTTACTTAGACTTTAGCAAAGCATTTGACAGAGTACCGCATCAGAGGCTTCTGAGAAAAGTTAAGGCTCATGGTATCGAGGGGAAAGTTTTAAATTGGATAAAATCATGGCTCACCGACAGAACGCAGAGGGTCAGCGTAGATGGTTTTAAATCTGAGTGGGGCTGTGTAACCAGTGGGGTTCCCCAGGGGTCAGTTCTAGGCCCACCCTTGTTCATAATCTATATAAACGATCTAGATACTGGGATCAGCAGTGACATAAGCAAGTTTGCGGATGACACCAAAATAGGGCAGCAGATTAATTCAGGGCAGAATGCAAATGCACTACAGAAGGATTTAAATAAACTGCAGGGGTGGTCAGAAAAATGGCAAATGAAATTCAACACCAGCAAGTGCAGCGTACTTAATATTGGAAGAACAAATACTGTCAATGTATACAGTCTTAACAACATCAACGTAGAGAAGTCGACTTGTGAAAGAGACTTAGGGGTACTTGTAAGCCCGGACCTACGGCCTAGAAAACAGTGCGTTAATGTTCGAAATGAGGCAAACAGAGTATTAGGTTTTATATCTAGCAGTGTAAGTAATAAGAGTGCAGAGGTCTTATTGCAACTATATCTTGCGCTAGTCAGGCCGCACCTCGATTATGCGGTTCAGTTCTGGTGCCCTTATTATAGAATGGATATCAATTCACTGGAGTCGGTGCAGCGAAGAATGACGAAAATGATTACGGGACTTAGAAACCTTCCATATCAGGATAGGTTAAAGAAACTTAACTTGCCTTCCCTAGAAAGACGAAGAGTGCGGGGAGATATGATAGAAGTATTTAAGTGGGTAAAAGGAATCAAAAAAGGTGATATAGATAAAGTTCTTCTAACATCCGAGCAGGATAGGACTCATAGCAACGGATTTAAGTTAGATAAGTTTAGGTTTAAGAGGGAGATAGGAAGGAACTGGTTCACAAATAGGGTGGTGGACGAGTGGAACAAGCTTAGCAACTTTGTAGTAAGTGCTGGAACGCTGGAAAGTTTTAAAAGGAGGCTAGATAGATTCATGGATGATAGAGAGTGGTAGTAACTCTCGACAGGAGCTGCCGTGAACAGGCCAACCGGCCTATTGCAGACTTCTTTTTTCTTATGTTCTTATATAGAAGTTAGAGGCTTTCTATGGCGGTTAGTAATACACAAAATACTGTATAAATATAAACAAAATTCTCTTCATTCGTTTATCATATTTTTTTCTTATTTATATGTACAGGATATTACTAAATTTTATTATTAATTTTATTGTATTTTTTTCTCATTATTTGGTATAGTTTACGTAACCTAACCAAACCTGTACAAGAGTAAGAGGAACATTTGTTACTTCCGTTAGCCTCTTCCATCTCAACAGCTGACGTACTGTACTTTGTCTACCGGCATCATGAGAAAGGTTTGTATTGTCCATTGTCCACAGAAACAATTTAGCACTAGTCACCGTTACTATTCCCCTGCGCCACACACACACGAGTTTATATTTGGCATGAATACTTTTCTTCGAGGTGCCAAGGTCATCTTCGTTCGCTGACTGTCTGTAAACATTCCTCGGCCAGAGAAATGGAATCTTTGTTTCCTTAATTATATTTTTCTCTTCACTAAATCAGCTTTTTAAAATACTCGACTTTCGACAAACGAATTCTTATTGTCGACACACTGAAATAGGGAGTGTCGAGTAACCGGCTGTCTTAAATTGTAAACCTGAATGTTTATGTCATAATGGGTGATATTTTAATATATTTCACATTAAGAGCAACTCCAGTTAGTTTAAAAGCATCTAAGTCTCGGCGGACCACTAGCAGATACTCGCACTGTCGAATTAATTTGTCTCGCGCACCTGAGGTAAAAGTGATGCAAAATGCGGTGACTCAGTTCAAGTGTACAGTTATGTATATACGACTGCTCCTTTGTTTTAGAACTGCCCTTATTTTTTTTAATTATAGATACTACTACTATTACTAATAATAATAATAATAATATAAATCCGAAATGATACTGTCGTTATCAACATATAATACCAAATTCAATCAAATTTGGCCAAAATTCCCGCCGAGTTGCACCAAAGTCTAAGATGTCATATCCCTTAACATTAATCACAGAAAATACTGATTACTGAATAAACTTGATAACTTGAGATACAGTACTATATATATTAGTATCTACACACAGATTTTACTTGAAATCCACTGTTACTTATTCCGGTGGTGACTGTTATGTCTAGCAACATCTACTTAATAAAATACCAAGACCACCTAAAGAATGAAAAAAAAAACACTCATGTCTAAAAATTGAATATAAAATTTAATCTCTAGAAATCGTATTATTCTTCACTCTTAATATATAGTGAGACACAAGCAGCCATATCGCCGCCCGGAGTCGTATTGTTTGATTTGCAATGACAAATTAATAAGTCGTCATTAAAAAAAAAATTACGATACACCTGTATAATGAAGTGTGTTGGCTAGGTTGTGCGGATTATCAAAGTCACGTATGCAGAATGTTCTTGCATTTTCCTCCATTCTCATGTTCTTATGTAACATACAAAAAACTGATATACAATAGATACGCCATCTGTTTAAGACCTCGTGCGTATACATTTACAGACCTCAGACGCAGACTGTTTAAGATACGGTACACGCTGAGGTGCACCACTAAGCAAAGAATTTTCAGTAATTTTTCATTATATAAAAGGATTTTGAAAGAATTGTTTTCACCAGACACAATATACATATACTGTAGAAATGAGTATTATCACTTTCATATTGATAAATTAATAATAACACGGAGCAGGTTAGATAGAGTGTGTTCTCACTTTCAATTATGGAAGACTAATAATCACCTTGATTGCAGGGACTAGGATAGGAAGACTATGCAAGAGTGTATAGAGCGTAGAGGTGGAGGCTAGACGTGGCTGCCTGCACTTGAGGCGGGCAAACTTGGTACTGACGGCCGGCCAAGCCAACCAGTGTGAACTCTTAGTGCACGGCCAGCAAGTTAAGGTAGCCTACCTGCCTCCCCCCAAAGGCACGTCACCCCAGCCCCGCCCCTTGCTCTCCCATGGGAACGCCCTCTTTCACCATAATTCCAGGGAGTGTCCTCTACATCCCCAGGAAAACTTCCCCACCAGCCCACCCACCTCTTACAAAACACCCCTTATTTCTTACTTCCAGGGGAGCGACGTTCTCTATATCATACACACATAACGCCCATTAGTTCTTATCAGTAAAAGAATTCCCCTTTTACTCCATAGGTACAGAATGCAGATTCCACACAAGCCTCATTGTGAAAGTATTCATTTGATGTGTTGTTATGGGTTGCCAAGTACAACAAATATGGACCAGATGGGCAAGGATCTTGTAGCTACGCTCATACAGCATTACAGCATTAATATTGTTAGGATAGGTCAGGAATTCAATACTGTGTTTGTTGTTAAGAGAGGTATATATCATTGCATTGACCGAGTTAATGCCTCCTTAATTTTACCTTGCAATTTAACTATTAATAGGAATAATTATAGAACATAATCCCATTTTGCCTACTGAATCACTTAACAAGAATATGAGTAATGGCAGGTACAAATTTTAAAGTTTTATCATTGAGAAATTTGTAACCAGGTAAAAAGGTTTGGGTAATGGCTTAGTGACCTGATTATGGTGGACACCTGCTGTCCCAAGGGGTTTCCTCACTCCTCCTCAGTCTCTGTTCACCCTTCAAGATGAGAAAAGGGGCCCGGACAAAAGCCCCCGAGGACAAAAGCCCCTCAGTAGAAGTGCAAAATGGGACAGAAGCTCCCTGTTTTTATGTTAAAGAGAGGGTCATTAGAAATATAAAAAATATATAGATTTAAATATGAAATTATTACAATTTAAATAATTAGAATATTAGAACTCTTTCAATTTCGATATAGAACAATATTAAATAAATAGAAAAAAAGAAAAAGGACGACATATTTTACCTTCATATTCATTCAGTATTTACTGAGGTGACCCTTGGGCCCAGTGAGGTCACGGAATGTCAGGGGAGTAATTACCCCAGTAGACAAAACATACGTCATTGAAGATTTAATAAACATTCCTTGTATACTTCTTTATAACTATAACAGAATTCCCGAAGGTTAGAACATAAGAACATAACATAAGAAAGTGGGATACTGCAGGAGGCCGACTGGCCCATACAGGGCAGATCCCTTTCACACCCATCCCAGCACTTCCATGTGCCTATCCAACTTCGTCTTGAAGCTCCTTAGCGTCCCCGATCCTACTATAGCACTCGGTAGCCTATTCCACATATCCACAACTCTATTACCAAACCAGTGCTTGCCTATATCCTTTCTGAATCGGAATTTATCTAATTTAAAGCCATTTGTTCTAGTTATTTCGTTATTACTGAGCTTCAGAACATCTTCCATTTTACCCTTGGAAATCCCACTCACCCACTTGTACACCTCTATCATATCTCCCCTAACTCTACGCCTCTCTAATGAATGCAAGCCTAAGCTTTTCAGTCTTTCTTCATATGTAAGGTTTCTAATATTATGGATCATTTTTGTCATTCTTCTTTGTACTCTCTCCAAAGAGTCTATGTCCATTCTATAATAAGGACACCAGAACTGAACCGCATAATCCATGTGTGGCCTCACTAATGCTAGGTAAAGTTTCAAGATAACGTCAGCAGTTCTGTTACTCACAGACCTAGATATGAACCCTAGAATCCTGTTTGCCTTGTTGCGAACGCTAATACATTGTTTTCTAGGTTTCAAGTCGTTGCTAACAAATACACCTAGATCTTTTTCACAAACTGAGTTTTCTATTTCCGTGTTACCTAGTTTATACTTAACGTTTGTATTCGTCTTCCCTATCTGTAGTACCTTGCATTTATCAGTATTAAAATTCATTTGCCAGTCTACTGACCACTCATGTTAGGTATCTAGATCTCTTTGAAGGTGTTCAAAGTCACTGTCTGAATTTATCACTCTCCCCATTTTGGTATCATCTGCAAATTTACTAATCCTACTAGTTATGTCTAAATCAAGATCATTAATGAATATAACAAACAGCAGAGGGCCCAATACAGATCCCTGGGGAACTCCGCTTTTGACCGCACCCCAGTCTGAATTTAATCCATTTATGCTGACTCTTTGTTTCCTACCAGTTAACCATGACCTAATCCATTTTAATAATGATCCACCTATTCCATGTGCTTCTACCTTCCTTATCAATCTCTCATGAGGGACTCCATCGAATGCTTTACTGAAATCTAAATAAATTATATCATATGACTTATCATTATCTACCGCTTCATATACTTCTGAGAAAAAGCTAAGCAAATTTGTGAGACAAGAACGTCCCTGGGTGAACCCGTGCTGAGAAGAATGAATTAAGTTGAATGTTTCAAGGTGGCTTCTGATTTTTGTAGCAATAATTGACTCTAGCAACTTGCCTATGATTGACGTGAGACTAATGGGACGGTAATTTGATGCAATTGATTTATCACCCTTTTTGAAAATAGGAACTACATTTGCAAGTTTCCAAGCTTCTGGCACTAGGCCCGATTCTAATGACTTATTAAATAAAACTGCTAATGGATTACTCAACTCATCTCTACATTCTTTTAATATTCTAGCATATACCTCGTCTGGACCAGGCGATTTATGAGGCTTCAGTTTGTTAATTACTTTAAGCACATCGTTACTAGTAATATTGATATTCATCAACATATTTTCTATACTGTCGTTATATACCTTATGAACTTCTGGAAACTGTGCTAGGTTTTCATTTGTGAATACGGAGCGAAAATGACTATTTAACGTACTACACATTTCTAACTCATCATCAGTCATTTCTCCTGTCGTAGTTTTAAGGGGACTTATTGTATCTCTAACCTTTGATTTATACAGTTGATAAAAAGCTTTGGGGTTATTTTTCGATTCGTTTGCTATCTTGATTTCATAATTTCTCTTTGCTTTCCTAATTTCTGTTTTTACCTGTCTTGTGAGGTTCTGATAGTAACCAAGTAAGTGATTTTCGCCTTTCTTAACTTTTCTATATATTCCTTTCTTTTTCCCTAGAAGATCTAAGAGTCTATTATTCATCCATTTTGGTTGGTTCCGTATCGATCTGAATTTTCTTTTAGGGATGTGTTTATTTTGAGCATTATTGATTGTCGCAATAAATTGTTCATAAGTAGCTGCTAAATTAAATTCGGGGTTATCCCGTCCTAAGTTGACAGTTTCCAGAGGTGTGGGGGGGGGGGGGGATTAATCTTTTGACCATAGGGTCATCCCTTAGGTCTCTCCTTAAGCTACCGTAATTAGCCTTCCTAAAATCCGGGATCAAGGCCGAATTTTCCTTCTTCCTGCCATCCCATATTATGTTAAAATATATGGCTTTATGATCACTGTTTCCTAGTTCGTCTCCAATCCCAACATCTTTTACTAGATTTTCATTATTACTGAGAACTAAATCGAGGATATTATTTCCTCTAGTGGGCGAGTTTATGAATTGATATAAAAAACTATCTTGTACTGCTTCTAGAAAATCTTCAGATTCATTATCGCTAAGTTGATTTTTCCAATCTAAGCCTGAAAAGTTGAAATCGCCTAGAATACATACATTGTTTCTATCAGATGCCTTCTTTATTTCCTCCCATAGCAATTTACCATCGTTCCTACTCAAATTAGGTGGTCTATATATAACACCAATGACTACGGATTCACTGCCCTCACCAATCTCTACCCAAATACTTTCATTGTCGCTATTTGTTTTAATGTTTGATTTATTGCAGCTTTTTAATGACACCCTGATATACACTGCTACACCGCCACCTCTCCTTCCTACTCTGTCAAATTTAAATAGGTTATATCCTGGAATATGAAATTCTGCTAAAAAATGTTTGCTGTTTGAATTTATCCATGTTTCCGTTATTGCAATTATATCTATGTTCTCTTTACTAACAATGGCCCTGAGCTGGTCCATTTTGTTACACAGGCTTCTACTATTAGTATAATAAACACTCAATATATTTCTTCCGTTTCTATCTGTTTTACATTTATTGCTTTGATGTTTGTTATTATGACTAACTATATTTTCAGCATTATCTACTTCTGTTTCACTACTTCCCAGGACCTGCTTGTTTTTTGACTCCCATTTTCCCCGACCCCTCTCTAGGTTAGAGAAGTGTTCATAAACTGTAAAAAAAATAATAATTATTTTAAAAATTCTTATTACTTCTCCTGAGGGACTTTTGTCCTAGAGGGTTTTTGTCCTAGGGGCTTTTGTCCTTGGGGCTTTTGTCCTACACCCATGAGAAATACACGACATACACAAGACCACTGTAAGGTTTTAATACATTCCTCAGACTGCACGAATGAGACAAAGTAAGCATGGCTTCCGTCATGTACACGCTTAAAAAAACTCGCTCATGTATAAACAGCCTTGACACATCCTCCCCGCTACACTGTGGTCGGGCCAGTGACCCCGCCGCTGAACTTATCCCACAAAGTCTCAAACGTCTTAGGTATTTCATCAACGTGAAGAACGTACTTGGTGTGGCGACTGAAATACTCGAGGGTCGATCCTTGAACACTTGATCCGATGTATTCCCAGTGCGTCTTGGGCGGTGATTACTGTATTGTCGGGGTGGAGGATGGGAACCTGTCGTCACACAGTACAGAACCTTCACCGAGTACTATAAAACACTGTGAGTTGATGCTCCTGTTTAACCCTTTTATTGGCAACTGAGTAAAATAAAATTATAGTTTACTTTACTTAACCATCCAACTACTGCACTGATGTTTAGTTGTTGTAGAGAAGTTATTCATAATCTAATAGGACGAGTCGGGTGATAGAACTTACTGGGAAATAACGATTTACAATTTTTGTCAAAGAATATGACTTCTTTGTGAAGGCTCACAGTACTGGCTAACCATTAATGAGCTATGTAAACAGATCTCTGAGTACTGCCCTACTTTGGTCTATCTGTTCCTGCTGAAATCAGACGGGGTCACTCGGGAACAAGTAACATCCTTGTCGGGAACCTATATACGGGCGGCATGATCAGAGGCATCAGCTAAGTGTACGCCAAGGATTGAGTACTTGATGGTAATGGTAATCTACTTCCTGTATACAAGCACAACAAGGACAGTGTCTGGGTGCTTGGAGGTCCCCGAGGAGAACACCAAGTAACACAACAAGCAACACTCCCCTACAAACAGCTGAGAACAACACTTAACATAAGAACATAAGAACATAAGAATGGAGGAAACTGCAGCGGGCCTATTGGCCCATACTGGGCAGTCCCGTTTACACCCAACCCCTATTGCTCATATGAGCATCCAACCTATGTTTGAAGCAATTCAGCGTATTCGAGTTAATGATGATATTTGGTAACTTGTTCCATTCATCCACTACTCTGTTTCCAAACCAGTGTTTACCTATTTCACGCCTAAATCTAAATTTGTCCAATTTAAAACCATTGTTACGAGTTCGCTCCTGGTTGGATAATTTGAGTACCTTTGTAATGTCCCCTTTGTTTAGCCCTGCCTTCCATTTATACACCTCTATCAGGTCGCCCCTCGCTCTACGTCTCTCAAGGGAGTGCAAATTAAGATGCTTTAACCTGTCTCTATACTCAAGGTTCCTGATACCCGGGATTAGTCTTGTCATTCTCCTCTGAATTCTTTCCAAGGATTCTATATCCATTCTGTAATACGGTGACCAGAACTGAACTGCGTAATCCAGGTGTGGTCTCACAAGAGCAAGATACAGTTTTAGGATGACCTCGCTAGTCTTGTAACTAACACTCCTTTGTATGAACCCAAGTACTTTATTAGCTTTGTTTCGAGCAAAAACACATTGTTTACTTGGCTTAAGGTTCCTACTTATCATTACTCCTAAATCTCTCTCGCAGTCGGATTTCTCTATGGCATCGTTGTTCATCTGGTATCTGGTTTCCCTGTTTACATTTCCTATACTGAGTACTTTACATTTGTCAATGTTGAATTTCATCTGCCATTTCTCAGACCATTCGAAAAATTTGTTTAGATCCTCCTGTAGTTTTGCCGAGTCCTCGTCAGATTTGATAACACGTCCTATTTTAGTATCATCAGCAAATTTACTTATGTTGCTGTCTATGCCGATATCTATGTCGTTTATGTATATAATAAACAATAATGGTCCAAGTACTGAGCCTTGGGGAACTCCACTTGTGACGTTGCTCCAATGGGACTTAGTGCCGTTAATGCTCACTCGCTGTTTCCTGTCCTGTAACCACGCCCTAATCCATTTAAGGATGTCACCTTTGATGCCATGAGCTTCTACCTTTCTAATTAGTCTTTCGTGGGGTACTCTGTCGAAGGCTTTGCTAAAGTCGAGATATACCACATCATAATTGTGCCCCTCGTCCACTGATTCGAAAACTGATGAAAAGAATGTTAATAGATTAGTTAGGCAAGAACGTCCGCTTGTGAAGCCATGCTGGGAATCATTGATCAATCTGTGCTTCTCCAGGTGATTTCGAATAGAGTTTGAAATGATTGCTTCCAGTAATTTGCCTACTATTGATGTTAGACTGATTGGGCGGTAGTTAGAGGATAGTGATCTATCCCCCTTCTTGAAGATCGGTATTACATTCGCTATCCTCCAGGATTCTGGTACTACACCTGTTTTTAAGGACATGTTAAACAACTTTGCTAAGGGCATACTAAGCTCTTCCTTACATTCCTTTAATACTCTGGCAAATATCTCATCGGGACCAGGTGACTTATTAGGCTTTAGTTTGTCTATTTGCTTACTAACATCGTTACTAGTCACTACTATTTCACTTAATTTGTTTTCTTCACTATCTCTGAATAGAGTCGGTGCCTCGGGTATCATGTTTAAATTTTCGCTGGTGAAAACTGTTGAAAAATATTTATTCAAATTATTGCTCATTTCTCCGTCGTTATCAGTGAGCTCGCCGGAGTCTGACCGTATTGGTCCAATCTTTTCTCGTGTTTTAGTTTGGTACATTTGGTAGAATCCTTTTGGGTTTGTCTTTGCCTCCCTTGCTATCCTTACCTCATTATTCCTCTTTGCTTTCCTTATCTCGGTTTTAACCCTACTCGCCAATACCCTATAATAGTCCCGGAGGTGAATTTCGCCACGATTTATCCTTCTACCTTCTACCTTTGGCCAATGATGTTCTTTAAATAATTATTTATCCATTTAGGGTCATTGTTGTTTGATCTGAGTTTTTTGTATGGTATGTTCTGCCTTTGTGCATTAAGTAACTCACTATTTAAATTGTCGTGGAACTCGGCAATCTCAGATCTCGTTATCAGGTCGGTGTCATCTGTCAGGTTCACGGCCAAGCGCGACACCCCCTCTCTCAGCTGCCTCTTTAAACTGTCAAAGTTTGCCCTTCTGAAATCTGGTACTTTAGTGGAATTTTCCTTACGTCTGCCCTGAAAATCTAACTGGAATCGAATTTCTTTGTGATCGCTGTTTGCAAGTTCGTTCCCTACCTCGACATTGCTAATGAGGTTTTCTCTGTTTGACAAGACTAAATCCAATATATTATTACCCCGTGTGGGTTCGGTTATATGTTGACTTAGGAAACAGTCCTGGATCGTCTCGAGAAAATCCTCTGATTCTGAGTTTCCCGTAAGGTCGGTCCAATCTATTTGGCCAAGGTTAAAGTCGCCTACTATACAGACTTTGTTGTGTATGGAAGCCCTGCGCATTTCATCCCAGATAAGTCGCTCATTGACTCTGTCAAGATTGGGGGGTCTATATATTACTCCTGTGATTAATTTTTCCCGACCGTCGCTTAATTCTATCCAAATTGTTTCTGTATTCCTCTCAGTTTTTATTTCCTTATTTATTTCACACTTCAGGTTATCCCTAACATAGATTGCTACTCCGCCTCCTTTCCTGGTCTGCCTATCGGTATGGAACAGTTTGTAACCCGCAATTTGGTATTCGATTGGTAATTCACGTGTCTAGGTTGATCCATGTTTCAGTGAATGCAATTATATCGATTTCTTCGGTACATACCAAGGCCCTAATATCATCCATTTTGTTTCTCATACTTCTACTGTTCGCGTAATATACATTTAAGTTAGTCGTGTTCTGAGTCCTTCCCTTACCGCGTTTAGTTTTAAACTCCCTGTCTAATTTAGTTATGTCATCATTCCTAACACTATTTCCCTGTAATCTTTCGCCTTGTTTACCCGCTCCCACTGCAGTCTCCTCCACCCCCGTGCCCCTATGTTCTCTTAGCAGTTTAAAGACTTCGATATCTTTTGAACTGCCCCCTCTAGAGCCCCAGCCAGGGTTGCTACTCCATCCCTAGACAGGTGCACCCCATCCCTAGCATAAAGGTCCCTTCTGCCATAGAAGTTGTCCCAGTTGTCAATGAATGGGACTGATATTGACTTGCAATATCTGTCAAGACGGTCGTTAACACCAACTGCCCTTGACAACCATTCACTGCCAACTCTCCATCAAGAAAAAGAGGATGGCTAGTCCAGATGAGGGAACCACTGTGTCAAGACGGCCAACATAAGGAAATGACACCGGTGGAAGAAATAGTCAATCATAAGTATACTGAATGTATAGCAAGCCCTAAATGTGACTAATCAAGAAATGTAGTCAACAAGGTCGCCCTGAATAGCGATAACAACCCTGGGGGACGATAAGCAAAGAGCAGATATCCGTACCCCGACCCTGAGTGAGAACATCGTGTAAGTACCCAAGAGGATGTACACCTCAGGGGCTGAACGGACATCACGAGATAACATTGTCTAGAAATAGATAGCCAGTCTGAGGGAATACAAAGCTGCAGGAGTGGACGGAACAAAGACTAAGATATTAAAGAGGTAAAGAGCAGGGTATAAAAGGATTGTGGGAACATAACCGACCACTGATCGTACTAGATCAACCAATGATAGCCAGGGCTTCCTAAGCTCCACCTACCTAATGCACCAATCACGGACCAGCTTTTGCTTCCTTTATGTACAGCAAAAATTTACATGGAACTAATTCGTCAGTCCAAATTTTCCATTTCTTTCACCCTGTAGGTAACCCCAATTAACCTGAAGTAAGTTGTGAATCACCAAACACTCGGTCATTCAACACAATTTCTCTTTCAGGTGTGAGCTGTACGGTGATTGGTTGTGCGATGGATAAGGTTGCTTGTTATTGGTCGACTCACCGTCTTGCTTTCTTGGCATGAATGGCCTCCTCACAGGTGTAAAGTTGATAGATGGCGCATCTACCTCGGATCCTCGGCAATCCTCCCCCCTCCCTCTTCTCACCCACTAGCACCCCACGACATCACCACCACTATTTGTCAACCCCACCCAGGCACAGATTAAGCGACCACATGATTCATTTTTTTTAGGTCTTGGGGTTCTTACACATCTTGAATATAAGACACGCAATGTTGTTTACTCGTATTTACACAACATAATAACTTTCCGCTCCAGAAAAGAGGAATTTGGGTCACATAAAAGTTAAATGTGTGTCCCTGTTACAGAACTTCATAGACTAATATTACTAGAAAACAGATAAACTTCTATATGGAAAAAAAACTATAAAATACAAATTAAACCAAACAATAATTCTAGCTTTGGGATAACCTGAAGACTCCCCTTACCAACTTATTTCACCTAAAGATTAATTAACCTCCCTAACCTCTCCCCCCCTCCTCCCTTCAATAACGTGGTTAATCTTTAGGTGAAAGAAACTAGGGTGGTTATTCTTCAAGATACCAACACTTGACATTTAACACTGTATACATTAATCTCTTTACAGATCTCAAAAAAATATATTCAAAAGAACATTCACCATTAAGGGAGAAATCGGTAAATATATATATGTAACTTTTTCATTAACTAATCAGTAAGGGGGGACTATTTGTATCAGCATAAGTCAATATCTATGGCAGCCAATATAAACAATGTCATGTCAGATGCATAAATGTGTTTTAAGTCTAATTATACGGTACTGTATATATAACATGCCAATCAGATAGACACACAAACACACACTATGGAGCCAGATGTCTCGCCTTTAAGAATAGGTATTTCAGGATACATTGGCACTGTGCGTGCGTGTATGTGTATGTGTGTGTGCGTGTGTGTGAGTGTGTACGTGTGTGTGCGTGTGTGAGTGTGTACGAGTGTGTGCGTGTGTGTGTGGGTGGGTGGGAATATTTGCACGTGTGCACTGTGTTGGATCAGGGAAGGAGAAGGGGGCCGGGGGGTGGAGGAGGTGGCGAGGTTGGCAAGGCTAAGAGGGTGTTGTCCTGGTGTGATGTCCTAGGCGCTGCCAACACCCTCCCGCTCAGCGCTTAACGTCTGCTCTCGTGTTGCGTTAAATTACCAATCGTGTATAAGGAAAATCGTCTCCAATTTATCATGTGTTACAGCAACGTGTAGTTAAGTCACGTATTTGTTGTTAAAAGTTATATTACAGCACTAAAAATACACCTTCCATAAAAATACACCCGTCTCATTTATTTACATCCAATTTGCCTATTTGACGACTAAAATGATGCCCTAATATCACTTAAGACTCGACCCTAAGTACACCTAGCTTCTCTTACTCACAAACAGGATAAAGGGGAATATTTACGATGGTTTGGGAAGCTGCATCCATGTTTCTCAGACTCTACGCTTCATATAAGGAGTGAGAGAGATATTTGATACATGTTCAATGAGACAATCAAAATAGAAATAGTTTATATTGAATGGTATATATGTAGATAATTTATGTCGGCTTAGCTGGTAAAAAGGGTTTGAAAATCGAGGAAAAAAATCGTAATCTGTGAGCTGCGAGCTGAGATCTTTCAGTGCTTTAACTATAAAAAATCTCCTTCACAATCTTTAACTAACTTTCAGCATGTACCTCTTCAAAAAGATGGTGTAACCCTTAGAAATAATTACTTAAACCCCAAAATGATGACTTAAACCCCACAATGACGACTTAAACCCCCAAAATGATGACAACCAACAATAATAAGACTTGAACCCTTTAAGAAGATGATTAAACCCTTTAAGAAGATGATTAAACCCTTTAAGAAGATGATTAAACCCTTAAAAGGTGACTTAAACCGTAAGATGATGACAAACTTTTAACACGATGACCAACACTTTCGGGACAATGGCTGTAATTGGGTGTTCAGCGACATACATTCCAACGGGCATTTGACTGATGTGTTGTGAAACGATCTCATTCTACTTCCAACAAAATTCCAAGTTTAAAGTAAAAAATCTAAGTTATCAATAAATATATTTATTAGAATATACAAGGACGTGTGTAGAGATAAAGAACAAAATGACTAGAGTGACTATGGGTCTCGAAAAGGACGAATCAAGAAGTAAAGATCTCTTAAAAACATTATTCAACAAATATTAAAATTTTCAACTCTCCTGAAACACAGAGAAAATGTGTTTCACCGCAAGACTTAATTCACACACGAGCCTATGCCATTTTTTTAAGTCACTGGCAGAGTCATCGTTCATAAATGTAAACCTTTTCTGTTTTAATCAGTCTTATTTTAGCATCTTCTAACCCATCTCAAATTCATATAATATCACAGAACTGCAGGTGAGTTTCAGTGTTCTTCAGTCAATAACTGGTCTCCATTTCTGTTTACCTTTAAGCTGCCAGGTCCTGTGTGATGGCAGCGTTCAGGTGGAGGTGTACCATACAGCGCCCGGGTTCTCAAAGATATACACTGTATGTACTGTACTTGGCGTTGAATTATTCCGGAGACTGGAGACGTATGGAGGTGTAACCGGTCCACTTACGCTACAACACACGGAGAGCAGAGGAAGTGGCATCAGAGATCAATTTCCACTTGTACTCTACCGTAGGTTGATGTGTTTCTTTAATTAACCCGTTAGAAGAAAAAAAAATCAATGTGTGAATCTTTGAGAGTCCGGCCCCGATCAACATGACACACCCAACAGCGTTTCATCCTTCCATGTCTCAGTCCCTCCACAGTTCCTCCCCTCAAATCAAAATTTCCTTCGGATGACTGACTGTATGACTGTTTTTCACTCAACTCAATGACTGAAATATATCCCTCGTAATTTTCAGATTATAACTTAGTGTTTTAGTACCTATGTCCATTTATTTTATTACATTATTATCGGAATCTTTCATGTCTTCAATTATTAAGTTTTGAACCATCTCTCTACTTCGTGACTGGTGGAGACTTGAGACAGTATAAAACTTCCTTAGGGCGTGAAAGATAAAGTGGTTGCGAACGATGCAGTGTGTTACTAGGGACCCCCCTACTACTGCTGGTGGGTGAGTCCTCGTCCCTTCTGGTATTCTTCCTGGTAGTGGTAGTGGTACTGCTGCTGGTGATGACGCCGCTACACCTGACAGTCAGCACCTCCAAGTAAAACACGACGGTACTGAGAACTATTCCGGAGGCTAGGACCATGAACAACCCCTGCAGGAGAAACAACACAACTAAAGATACGTATTAATTTTATTCGTGACAGTGACAGCCTGAGAGGTGTTCCCTGCAGCTGAAGATGCAAGACTGTGACAAAGACAAAACCAGAAGCTACTTTAGAGAGATATTCTGATGGTATATAATGTATCTTAATTACAAGCATCTTATTTAACGGACTGTATGGATGAGAGGTTAGTCCGTTAAATCCAAGTCCGTTATATGGATGTTTCATTATATTCTTTATATAAGTGATAAAGGCTAAGCTAGTTTACTGTACTGAACTTCATATTTTACAAGTGTTAAATATTCAATGGCGAAGACATAAGCAGGCAAAGAAAACGATGATGATGCAAGCAAGCAGACAGAAAATAACGAAGACACACGCAAGCAGCAAACAAGCAAGCAAATAAAACGATAATGACGCAAGCAAGCAAGCAAATAAAATGATGATGCAAGCAGGCAAGCAAAGAAAACGATGATGATGAAAGCAAGCAGAAAAGGAAAACGATGATGCAAGCAAGCAAATTCACAAACACATTAAGAAGAAGCAGCAGCAGCAAATAAGCGCGCGCGCGCGCGCACACACACACACACACACCAAGGCAGCTCAGGAAGTTACCCATATATTAAAGAAACCAATAGGTTCCTTGACGGTGATTCTGGAGGACAGTTGGGCACAGACAGAAGAGTTAGGGGTGGAGCTCCTCAACCAGTACTCATACAACCCTGACTCTGTTAGCATCCGGATCCTGGAGGACAGCACAACATGGAGCTTATGAAGTGTTCAGAGGTGTTAGAAGGGATCACCTCAAGTTTAACCTCCGCCCCTCAAGTAGATTTCAACAGATGAGGCTACTTGGATGGTTAGGTTAGGTTGGTTAATCTTCATGTTATCCAAAATTGATTGTAAGATAACTCGACAGAAACATAAATTGTTTACTTCTCTGAGATAACATTTAAAGGCATAAAAGTGACTAAGAAAGGGCTATTGTATGAATAAACTCAACAATTCAGGTATTAAAAAGACAACGAATAAAAAAAAATACAACAAAAAACTCGTGTTATAAATATTAATGACGAGGAACCAAAACATACACTGGACTCTCCCATCTTTAGATTCCCCATTACCAAAATCTAAGTCATGCTACCAACAGACTGACCTCTGGTTGATGGCGGGCAGGAGTGGAGTGTCTTTCTGGGCTATCAATCCCATGGAACTCGGAAGGAAACTCTCTGTGGACTTGTAGAAATCACAATGACCTGTTATGGTGATTGACACATGTAGTGGAACACATATCATATATATAATGTACCTCACACACACACACACACACAAAAGAACAAAAGGAAATATCATACTTGTCTGAAGGCTGACTGCCCTATACCAGACACATATACAACACGACAATAACAAAATAACTCCACAATCATATCTATTCCGCTAAATCCTGAGGAAAAACATGTGGTAGATAATGAGGAGGGAGTTGTGTGTACCTGTGCGAGATAAGTCCTCGGCCATGAGCTTCTCGATGGAGCTGTTCTCGATGATAAAGGCGTGGTTGCCTCCCCTCAGCAGTCTCTGGAGGGCGCTGCTGAAGTCATAAGCCTTGATGTGTATCATTCGACCTGCCTCCTCTAGGGCGGCCAGGTCATGGAATGTCCCGTCCTGTACTTCCTGTAAGGTACAAAACACTTCAGTCTGTAATACTCAACGCCCTGTCAAACACATCAAATACTGCTCTACCTGCTGTTCTGATTGAAAATGTCTGATGGTGCTATGAAGGGCCATCTACTGGTGCCGGCACTCAGACACCTCCCTAACTAAGAGATTACAACAACTTCAATCGTCTAGTTTATATTATACTTGGATGAGGGTCGATTTAATAGCTCTATAAAGACCTCAAATGGCCGCCCTGCATTAAAGGTCACAACTTCAACTGTCAAGGCTAATTTTTCTGGAGTAAGAGCTGTGTATAACCTGCCGAAGAATGAAATGACGGCACCAAGTGTGAGTTTCTTCAAGTAGTGGGTGGTGATGTAAAGACGTGTCTGACTCACCTATCAGAATAAAAACACTGAAAATAGCATCGACATTCTATTGAAACTTCCTTGAGACTAGAGTTATATGAATTCTCGTATCCTTAGGTAGAGGAAGGAAATTTAACATTTTTTTTTTTTTTAAGAATCTGGAAGCCCGATTTAATGAGCAAACGTACCCTGAGGAGCTGGGTGTAGGCGGTGTTGGCCTCAAGGATGGCGACAAGTGAAGGATGAGTGATGAGATCTGCGAGGGTTTGTATGGGGTGAGGCACGTAGCGCACCGCCAGGAGGGACATGAGGTTCCCGCTGTAACTCCACATCAACACATTCGTCACCAACAACCACGACGCAAACACCAGCCTCTCCCAACCACGACAATTGCCCAATTCGCTGTCTATGAACGTGAATAATAGTTACAAATTTGCACACACATTACACAATTTTATTTCGTCTACAGGATGTATGGTTTATATTGTATACAATATATGAGTTCGTAGTCCATGTAAATACTGAATTAACAATGTGTCTGCAGCAGTTACTCTCTCTGGACTTAACGATTTATTTTCATTTACTTTCGTCTCTTCTTTGACTGTCTACACCACATCTCTGTGATAACAAACAACAATTAAAAAGTTGTCTACAGTCTTCTCTCCTTAACTTCAAGAATATTTTTTGCAAGACTTTCACCTCTATTTAGGATTGACGAATATCAATAAAATGTTACTTACAATATTGACACACACACACACACACACACACACACATGGAGGCTCACTCTGCTGCAGGAGTACTCGTAAATGTTCAAACAAAAGCCTGAAGGGATTCCAGCCAGAGGTGTGTCCAGGGGTCCGCCAGAGTTTCAACATCACCACTGTGGCAACCCATGCCAACAACAGTGTCGCTATCGTGGCCACCCACACCATTGGGCGGAGGGGCAACAGGAATGCCCAGGGATCCATTTCAGGTGCTCCACTAAGGCTCATCACCCTCAGATGATCCATGGTCAAAGGCAGGGAGAAGTCGACCACCGAAGCCCGGCTCTCTGTCACCGCAAAGGGCCCCAGAGCGATGTCTACCTCCTGGGACACAGGTATTACGTATCATTGTATAAAAAGTCTATCATTCCTCGACTCACAACAACAAAACATTAAAATTCCAAGAAAAACTCTTATTTTTTTTTTAGCATGGAAGATATAGACAAGAGAATATAAAAACTGATAATGAATAAAGGTACAGAAAAGACGTAGATAACTAAGTGAACAGACACCAACACCCACCTTTTCTTAACATATGTACAGTACAAACAGAACAAAAAAAATAATAACTAAAAATGAAACGGGAAACAGACAAGATGACCTAAAAATTCCCTCTACCAAATATAAGTAAGAAAACACTGAATAATGACCAACATAAAACGTTTGTCAATTCTATGTGGGGAACACTGACAAATTCCTGGCAAGGTATATACTAAATCCTATAAACAAATCACGTTTTAAATTGGGAGGGGAAGGGGGGGGGGGGTGTAGCTCGCGTAGGTGCCGACCCCTTTAAAAGGTAATACGACAGTTAAGGCAGTAGTCCAACAGACCTATCACCCCTCTTCAGTAGTCCAACATGTCACACCTCCTTCAGTAGTCCAGCATGTCACCCCTCCTTCAGTAGTCCAACATGTCACCTCTCCTTCAGTAGTCCAGCATGTCACCCCTCCTTCAGTAGTCCAGCATGTCACCCCTCCTTCAGTAGTCCAGCATGTCACCCCTCCTTCAGTAGTCCAGCGTGTCACCCCTCCTTCAGTAGTCCAGCGTGTCACCCCTCCTTCAGAAATCCAGCATGTCACCCCTCCTTCAGAAATCCAGCATGTCACCCCTCCTTCAATAGTCCAGTATGTCACCCCTCCTTCAGTAGTCCAACATGTCACCCCTCCTTCAGTAGTCCAACATGTCACCCCTCCTTCAATAGTCCAGCATGTCACCCCTCCTTCAGAAATCCAGCATGTCACCCCTCCTTCAAGAGTCCAGCATGTCACCCCTCCTTCAATAGTCCAGCATGTCACCCCTCCTTCAGTAGCCCAGCATGTCACCCCTCCTTCAGTAGTCAGAAGCCCTCGCCCACCCCCTCTACCGGTAGAATGAAAGAATACACACCTTTCTGGCGACTAAGCCCACCATGCCTGACCAGGAGCCATTTGCTTGCCGGCCACCCCAAGCACCGTCGGGCGGCCTTACGAGCGTGTACCTGCGAAGACCAAGCAAAATTTAGAAAAGGGATGTTTTAGATTCCATCATAACAATCAGCGTTAGAAAGGAAATACTCTAATTAATATCACCTTCGTCACCTCAAAACCACTGATGGCCATATAGCCTCTTGATATCTTAGGCTATATATTTCTCACACAATTACCTCTGTTAGTAGAAGCCATAAGTCTGAAGGATCATTGACGTCTTTCCAACACCTGTAATCACGAGTCTATTAAGTCTATTATGTTCAATGGAGGATAATCTAGCGTGCACTCTGTTGTATCTAACGTACTAAAAACATTGTCTCCTCTCCAACAATTTTAATATCGCCAAAATTATATATTCTAGCCTCTAGGGTATTATGTTTTATTCACATAATCCTGACGCTACCCCCCCCCCCCCCCCCACCAAAAATGTACTTTCAAAATGCCAGATTCTCAAGCATTCTCTGCGTTAATTCTCTATGTTCTTGCATTTCCAGTGAGAATAACAATCCACTGCCTGAACCTCTGAGAATCCGGTCACTAACACACACACACACTCGAATGTACACATGTAAACATTGACACACTGATATCCTGACCTCAAAGCTGAGGCCATGAAATACGATCTTAGTCACTTCTTGGAAACAGTTTTTATGGCGTTTTCTGTTATACTTCATCTACTATTACGCAGAATAAAAATATTACTGTACTGCTTTTATTTCCTTGTTTATACAGTGTGTGCGTGCGTGCGTGTGCGTGTGTGTGTGCGTGCGTGTGCGTGTGTGTGTTAACTAATAATCGATAATGATATAAATAAATACAAAATCCCCAGCTCCTGCCATGACAGTCAGTGTAAAAAATACATCCTCTCCCTTTCTCTCACAACATTCTCTCTCTCTCTCTCTCTCTCTCTCTCTCTCTCACACACCCTCAGTCTCCCTTATTAGGCCTTGTTGACAATAAAAACTATACCCATAACATCGTTCTATCCAGCTAGCCACACGTCAATTGCTGTCTTGTACTCAGTAGGGTTGCTTTAAGTTTGACATTTTTTTTCAGTATATACAAGATGCAGAAACAAGATAACAGTCAGTTAATAAAACAATATTGTATTCATTATTCATTCTGCGAAGTAACGAATACTATTCATGAGCATGCAAAGGGGTAGATTGATACTTTCTATTTCGTCACAGTTCATTCTTAACTTTCTATTTCCTTACAACTTATTCTTATTTTCTATTTCCTCATGGACGGGTATTCTAAATGTACTTTGACCATTCCTATTGGATTAGCGTTACCTAAAGATTTAACCGCATTGTCTCCCATCCCATTCTTGCGAGTACTATCCGAGTCTTGAACAAAAGAACGTGAGCATATTATGAAAACATTTGCAGGGAGACGAAAAGGTTGCAGTGGAATGTTTTAGGGTTAACTGGAGTAAGAGGAAGCAGGAACACTCACGTGAAATTTAAAGAAGTTGAGAGTGTGTTGAGGAGCTGCATCATAGGACCCTTCAGCGTGAAAGAGGGGCGTCCAGGTCCCCCATCTTCCACCACGTCGACGAAGGCGTGTGGTCTCCAGTCCTCAACAGCCACCACTACCGACGCGCCTTTAGGGAATCTGTCCAAAATCAAAGATGAATTATTTAATCCCTAATCAGTGTGGAGGTGTGAGGCAGCATTTCACAATTATCACCGTTAATACCGGCTAATACCACGAATTCTTTCTAACGCCATTATAAATATACAGTAACTCCAGTATCAATAACTCCCTTCACTACTCTCTGGCTACCACCATCACCAGTACCTTCTCATTACCACCACCACCATCTTACTACTACCATCACTACCTTCTCACCACCACCATCACTACCTTTTCACCACCACCACTATCACCATCATCCGACTGCCAGATTTTCTTATTATGAAACACTGCCACTAGCTTAATGTGTTATGGCCAATTTCATTATTTGATTAATTTAGTGCCAAGACTGAATTTTTGCCCTTGCTTTCTTATAAACTTAAGATTTAAACACGTAGAATTAAAAAAAATGTGGTAGTTAGTCTTAGCAAGTGAACTAGAAAATGTGATTTTTTTAAAAAACTCTTGTTGCTGTATATTATATTATTAACAATATGGAATACATCAACATTGTTCAAATAAAAGCCTAGCCATTTTTCTCTATAATTAGACAATGCTATGATGTCAGATAAAGTTCATGATAGACGACTGATAATTGTAGGATATGAAGATAATAGAGAAGATTTATTTTAAGAAATGTATTACATAAATGGTAATGGAAGTAGAGTAACTTAAGCGAATATATAAATAATAGCAAGTAATTGGCACCTTCCCAGCCATTGCTGATATAAATCGGCGTTGAATAGTTATTGATTAAAATGATTAGGAAAGTAAACTCTTCAGAAGAATAGTGAAATATGTTTGCTTGTTAAATAATTATAGAATAATCAACGCAAATTAGTTAAAATTAAAATAAGTATCGCCTTCCGATAAACAAACCGTTGACTAGAGAATTTGTGTAATTGTTGGAGGCTCATTGCACCGACGAGTTTACCTTTTTACTTTTGTCTTTTATCCTCTTAGACACTGATCGGCACGTTCGCCGCTTGGGCGGTCGGCCACGTCTCTGATACGCACTGTCGGCAGATACTGGCTCCCGAATATATCGGAACCTGCTCCAATGTTGGTCAAGTCTGGCTTTGAATGAGCTCACACTCGGTGCCATCACAAAGCTCTCTGGCAGATTGTTCCAAGTGCTCACAATTCTCACTCCGAAAAAGTTTGCCCTCAGTTTTCTGGACTCGCTTCCCCAACCCAGATTAACGACCCCTTTACCATTGTAGTACAGACTGGAACCCTTACTTAGAAGATACGAATGATTGTCGTGTAATATTTCCGTATATATCATGATGCTGAATTTGTTATAACCGTTCTTCCTTTTTGAGTGATTTCTTTTACTTCTTCCTTTCCCCATTTTTTGACGACGGATACAGTAATTGTAGAGACGTTGGTGCTATCCTATTTTACGGGGTTGCTTGAAACATTCACTTCCCCATTCCACCCACCTGATGAAAATTACACCCAGATACACACACTCACACACGCGAGAATACTAAAAAAGAAAAGAAAAAAAAGTCAGATAAGGTACAAAAAAAACTCCTTAGTTATCACGTGAATAGTCGAGCAATTCTGGTAGTTTAGTGCCTCAGACGCACGCAAGAAGCAGGTATTTATCCACATATAGAATGGATTACTCATGTGTTTGAACAAGGTCGAGTTTTTACATTTCTTTGTCAAGACTAAAGTCATATTTTTTAACTACACTTCCAATTATTATTTAATGTTTGAGGCTAAACAGTATATATATTTTATTTTTATTTTAAATAAAGCATCAAAATAGAAGAAAAAGAAGAAGGCAGTAGTAGTAGTATTAAGAAACTTCGATAAATTCTTCAGATAGTTTTCAGGGAAGAAGGTCACTGCCAGTGTACCAGTGACTCGCTGGCACACGATGTAAGCAAGTGGAAGAACAAGTGAAGTGAATATCGCGTACCACAACTATCACCCACCCTTCCCTCCCCCTGGTGCCCCATTCCGTTTCCAGGAGCTGCGTGTACTTAGTGGTTGTTGATCCAGTTGTCTGTCTGTTGTTTTCTTTTCCGCTCGCTTGTCCGGGTGATAATCTCAGACACTTATTGAGATCGGAAACTGAATTTTGGATATAATAATGACCAAGTGGTTTAGGATTTACTTTAAGGGGGGGGGGGGGCACCAAATTTTGTTCATGGCAAGGTGGAGTGAGGAGGCGTGTACACTACTTGTTTCTGTGGGATTTTTGGCCAATCGATCAGTTTTTGTTGTTACTGTAGTGTTACTCTCTTACAGTCACCCATCTATTGGCTTTAACTTTTATGCTCCCATGTTTTAATATTTCGTATGCGAACAGCGTTAGAAAACAGACTAAAAAAGGATAAAATGAGACTTCAGCGCGTGGGTCACCCGACTATTAACTGTTTGTTACAATTACTATTAGCTGTGTCAGTTATTTTCAAGCAATACTTACACTGAGTGTTTGTACTACTACTGTACCAGGAAACTGTCCAAGCCTAGTTTTTAATTCATGGTGCGTGTGAAGGCTCAACAACGGGAGGTAAACACAAGAAAATACGATTGTGAGGACTCTGAGATCAGCCAATCCAAGTGTGGTAAACTGACCCCCCTGTTATTATATACAAATATAAGAGGCATCCATTAACAGAACAACATGTTGGACTAGAAGGCCAAACCATGATAGCTAACACATCCAACACGGCACATGAAAGCGGGGAATAAAAATTACGATCGAAATAAACGCGTTTCGTACCTTACCTAAAGCAAGTGAGAATTTTTCGCTCTCCTACACTACGGTAGACATTCCGCTAATTGGGAGTTGAATCTCTTATAAGTTTTAATTGCTGATAGATTAGTGTAATTAAGAAACTAGTTACGCGCTTTACTGAAGACGAGTAATAAGTTTTTAATGTCAGCGATACATATTGTCTCAGTACATGACAACAGGGGAACA
Source organism: Homarus gammarus (assembly GCA_958450375.1). Classification (NCBI taxonomy): domain Eukaryota; kingdom Metazoa; phylum Arthropoda; class Malacostraca; order Decapoda; family Nephropidae; genus Homarus; species Homarus gammarus. Next base: position 5,574,959 of record CAUDMG010000569.1, read on the forward strand.
CTATCAGCTCGCGTATGCAATGTTGATTGTTCTTCCTAGAAAATGTAAATTACTCCACAATGTCCGAGAAAAAACAAAGGTAAATACAGTTGTGAAATAAAAATATAAAATATTTCCTCCCCAAATCAATAAATTAAGAAAGTCAACATGAATGTATTGCATTATATTACGTTATCTGGCTCGTGCGTGTTACTTTCTTGACTTAACTTCGTCCGCTAAGTGAATGAAGTGACAGAAGCCGCAAGTTCAGAAAAATGTCTGGGCAAACTTTTTTTTTTAGTCAGAGTACTCGTGGAATAACCTGCCAAAGTGTGAGTGTGGCGGGATTGAGTGTGAGCTCATTCAAATCAGACATTTTAATATCATATTCGCCACTTATCACCTTACTAGCCGTTTGGGCGGTCTATCCAATGTTTGTACAGGAGGGGACCGGGAAACCTGTGGTGTTTGGTAGGGCACACTGAATAACACCCTTCTCACGTGTGTCCGGGCCAAGGCTCGAACCCTTGACATAATAGTGAGTTATGAGCGTTATCGTTGTGCACTCCTTTACACTCTGGGGCCAGTGCAACAGTATGTATCTAAACATAAATGAATTTCACCTTTTATTGACTCATAAATGTTTTGAAGCAACTTAAAAAATAAATAAATGACAAATGAGACATACCTGAAGTTGGCAGGATTGTCTGAGATGGCTTGAAGGATATTGGACGAGTTGAGAACCTCCAGTAGTGGCCGCACCATCCTAGGGCAGTGAAAGACAGATGAAAGGTAACGTCACCTGGACCCCCCCACGCAGGGAGAATTTGTTCATGTCCGAGGAATGCTGTTTTTAGTGGCCTTAAGAAACAAATACGGTAATAAAAAATAAAAATTTCCGGTGTTTTTACTTCTTTTTTAGATTTGTTGTTACCTTGTCAGCAACAAAAAAAAATTAATCCCTTAAAATTAATAAAATTCCGGTCTAAAACCTAATTGGATAACTCAATATTACCTTAGTGTGGTTTAGTCAACTATCATTAATGCAGTTGTTACGATAAATTGAAATTGTTACTGCTAGTACCTTTCACAGTTTGACACTTGATTGAAGTGTCAGTTCTTTATTTGATTAAATGTGTCCATTTCTGAAACAATAACAGCTGTGTTTTCTTTACTATCGAAGTTTTCAATCTGCCGGATACTTCCACAAAGCCGGAATTTAAAGTTAACGATGCTTATCATTTACCAAGACAGTTTCATAACAAGACCCAAGTAATAAGTATGTGAGCGCCAGCAACTTGGTTACCTGTGTTGTGGAGACTGCGAGAAATCCATCCACACCCTGTGCACTTCACAACAACCACCGTCTCACAGTTATGACTAGCACGACGCACTGCTGACTGCTGTTGACCCAGGCTGCCGTAGTGCCGTTTTTCCGTGGACCTATGTGACGTTAGAATTCCGCACGTTTTCTTTCTATTTTTTTTATAACGAATTTTATTTTTGTTGTTCTGCTTGTAAGATACATACAAGATGCAAATTATGATGTAGTATAGCTTTCTGTACTTCGAGAAGTATACAGTGTATTTAGAATTTCACTGAATGTTTCTCAGCAAACAGAATCATTTAACAATTAACAGCTGTCTTTATACACATGTCATTGTCACACATAAAAGTCATAATACAAATAAGTTTCAATAAGGAAATGTAAATAATACATATGCAAAAATCGAACCCACTCGGAATACAGTACAAAATCTCATCTTCAAAGAAAAAACCCCTCGTTTTTGCTGAAGGAAATTCAGCATTGCTTCCTCCCTTCCAAATGTGCCAACTTTTGCATTTACTCTCTGCATTTTAGTGTCCCCACGAACAACTTGATTGCTCACACAACCTCCAAACATTTTAGTGCCTTTATACATGTCAGCATACCCCTTACATTTCCTGTGCTTCATTCCTCACTTTTCAGAAACCCTTACATCTTCAGTGTCCTACATTTGGCAGCCCCTTACATTCTTAGTGCCCCCTACATTTTGATTGCCTTCTGCCTTTACAATGTATCTTCCATTTCCATTTCCCTCCTATGTTTTCAACAGTATTCCTCAAAAATTTCAGTGCACTCTTATCACATTTTCAACGCCCCCTACACTGCCAGTACCTCTACATTAACAATGCTTACTACGTTTTCAGTTCCCACTCCTTTTCAATAGCTGTACTCTACATTCCCAGTGCCTCCCATATTTCCATTGCCTCCAAAAATTGTTGTGCCTTCTATATTTTAAGTACCCCTTACACTAACTCATTTACACTCAGTTATTTTATTAGCTGGTGTTGAAACAATGCAAACTTCGAGTCCAATAAAAATACTGTACCTTGTCTATCTTTCACTTTACTTATAGCTCATTCTTGAAAAGGATCAATGCCCATTCATATCTAGAGGTTCTCAGCATGGGTTAAAACACTAATCTAATAAAAATCAATAAAGTAATCCTGTTTTCTCCTTTCTGATACCCCTGCATTTGCTTGATGATTTGAAATGTACTTAACTTTCCTTAAATGTCTTGTCCTTGGGCACAGAAGATCCATGAAAATCATGTCATTAAAATTTAAAGTTTGGTACTTTCTCATGGCCCATGTTTTTGTTTTGGACTGTAGTAACCTCTCAAATTTAAAACATTATCTCAGGGAATAATAAATTAGAATTACGTAAAGTATTTACTTCATATTATTGTCAAGATTAAGAGGAATCCGTTTATTGGGTGTCAGGTGGTGCAGAAAAATAGGGTAACCAACAGGGAAATTTAGAAAATCTCAGTGATAGAGACAATGCATTTTTATCACAGATAGTTTATTACTTATTGAACTTAGTTCCATACATAACACAAGAGGATTTCTTAGCCTATTACAAAGCGATGAAACTTAAATGGGTATTCTATATATATAATCAGTTTCTTCCCTGAAAGAATTGGTAATGAACTGCTGAATAAATCATCAGAAAACTGTAATAATGAAACAAGAATTAAAAGAGTTGAACTAATAATGAATCATTCTATGTCCAGTACTGTACTGTACTGTACTGTACTTTTGACAATCACTTTTTCAGGAATACATGACAAACAAAGTTACTTGATAATGGGAGAATACAATATTTGACCTTCAAGAGTGACTTCTCTTCAGCAATCATATTATGGGTTAAAAGGTGACACAATACTGTTTTTAAAGCCTTTATGTTTGTGTGACTGGAAAGATAATGTTTATAATGGGTCTGTGGATGGGCACCAAAATCAGTTATGCCAACTTTGAGCTCTTGAGCATGTATGGAAATGCATGTGGGTTCGGGGCTGTCAACCCTGCTCCATTACTACCCTAAGTCATGTGACACAGTTTCATAGAATCTCACATGAAAAAATAAATAAAATGAAAAGAATTGTTAATTATTCCTCTTAAAAGATTTATGAATGCCATTTTAATTTCATATATTTCACTGTGCATAAATATTTTTCCACTGCAGCACAAACTATTAAGATACAAACCTTTTGCTTTCACTGGATGTAATTTTTGGTTTGGGTTTAGCTATACCTGTATATTGAATGTACACTAGATGCATTGTATTCATCTATCACTTTATATTTCACATGTACAGCATATTCATAAATCATATTTTGTCCTCCAAACATCAAACAACAGAGGGAGAATGTCGCATTGGTGTCCCCACAACTAAGATCCTTGGGTCACCAACTGGTTACTGATTCCTGTACCAGTCCTATTGAATTTAAGTTACAGTAAAGACAAGAAAGGTTCCTGAAAAACCTTTTGTAAACCATTTTTCATAAATTGGCTCACATTTTACCCTAGGCCCCCGTTATAAAAGCTATTATATATTCCGATAAAAAAATCTTAAAATGATGGTTTACACGATCATTATAAGGTCCAGCCAAGACATAGGGTTTTAGTTTGGTAGTGATGTACTGACAGTAAATCTATTGCACTGTACGTATACAGTACAGTATTTAGTTCGAGATGTTTTGCTTTCACTGGATTTGATTTTTAATGAGGTTTTATCTGAATATGAATGCTAAACAACTCATGGTCATTACTCACTTAGGTAGAGGAATCTTGGAGAAAAAATCAATTGAATCTTACCGCAAACTCCTGATGTATAAAATATCATCAAAGCTCAGGGGTCAAGGTAATAAAAAAGAAGCCTCATAAGTGACCATGTGGCTCATCCCTTTTCTTTGTATACAGTACAGTCACTATCAAACATTCATAATTCTTCTTCTGTTTTGGCCAATTGAGCAGAGCCGATGCACCACCCATTTATATTACATGTTATTGCTCACCAAATTTGTGCCTCTCCCCATCATATTTTCTTTCACCTCTTTTATTACTCCATGCATGACAATATCAAACCACCATGGTGACATTAATTATGCCAGTAATTGTTACAATTAACTTATCCTCACATTAAAAAGAAACATTACTGCTCTAACGAAAAAGGATTATTAATCATTTAACTCTTTTGTTTGCTCCTTACTCTCTATTACATTTTTTGAGAAGATGCAAATCACTTACAATTAGAAATCACTACTGTATTCTAACAAAAGAGCTCACGCAATAAAGAAAATACTGTAATAACAAAACCCAATATACTGCAACATTGTTTACCAATATAATGCCCATTAATACATTCTCATTAATACCATTAACTGTACTAATATTTATATCTTATCATTAATGTTTTATACTTTACAGCTCTAATGAATTCTTGCTACGTATATGTTACTGCATCATTGGTAAATAGGCAGGAGTAGATTTCTTCGTGCCATGGAGGCTACGACAATACTGTACTAAAACACTCCAGACAGCAGATGACACACACCAACACAACCTAACTTAATATTGTGTTCGGTTGTTTTGGTCACTTTTAAGATAAATTTTGGTTCGTGCTGTCTGGAATCATACCATAATTATCTTTCTGTCATAGCCTCCACAGAGACTCAGGAAAAGAGTATTACTGTTGCGGTAAAACGTAACATTAATTGAAACAAAAACAACTCATACATGTACTGTATGTAGAAAAATACTAACATATAAAAATAAATGTGAACAAATAGAAAAAGATTGCAGAGAAATTGTAAAGGATTATAGTACTTCTTTCACAGAAAAAAAAAGCATTTGTGTGTGCATTATCAAGGTAAAAAAAAACAATTATTTTTCATGATCAAACGGGCCTGTGTATGTGTGTAAACTAGGCATTATAGTACAGGTAGTATGTCTTAATGGACCATACATCATTGTCATATACCTGTACAACAATTCAGGTGGACTGGGGAGATACACATATCCTCAACTTATCTGAATTTCTGTACATTTTAGGTCCATTACCACATTGCAAATTTTTCCTTAGTCCCAGTTAATAATTACATAAATTCCTTTTTAGTTCACAGAAACCTGAACATTAGTAAGACATGTATACACATAAATGTTAACCAACATCATATTAATTATCACAATCAACTAACAGCAGATGTGCATGTAGGTTCTGATTCTGCCTGCAGAAGTTTCTAGTGTGGCCCACCAGGCAATAAGTTCACCCCACTCCTGTCTTGGAGTCTTGACATTCTACAACAAAACTCCATCACAGTACACCATTCACAAGTTTACAATTACCATTACTTAATTTTCTATCATTTAAATTAAATAAGAAGGAAGTGGTACAGTACAATATATGAAGCCTGGGTGGAACCGGTGCACCTGGTCTGGGTGGAACAGATGCACCTGGTTTGGGTGGAACAGATGCACCTGGTCTGGGTGGAACAGATGCACCTGGTCTGGGTGGAACAGGTGCACCTGGTCAAGATGGAAAAAGAGGTAAACTTGGGGGGATGAAATACTCATAATTACACCAGCAGTAATATACAGTACATACAAGTGGAATGTTGCTTTAAGGTTGTGATGATCCTCTTTGACACAACACATTATGCCTTCAATGATTATGATACAGTATAGGAGTAGTTATGTGGTAGCAAAGGAAACATAAGGTCAAAGAGACAACTTTACTACAGTACTTATATTTCATCACGTTGGATTTTTTCCTTTGAAAGAGTTCTTTGTGACGAATCATCAGGAGTAAAATCGTCTCTCTGACCCTGTGTTTCCTTTGCTACCATATAACCATTTGCCGAAATGAATCCTACTCAAGTAGGATTGCTTTTTACCCATCCCTGTGTTAATACAATTGTTCACAGTATTAATATAAAAAATAATTCTTGACTTAAAGAGTATATGCATCTTTGTTCATATAACTGTTTGTATAACTGTACAATACAAATTAATCTTTGACATTCATATGATCACAAAATAATGTATCAGTGAATGTGTAATGGAAAAGGAATGCATTTGCCTCTCACCCCTGTGCTCAAGATTCAATTCCCACTTAGCTTGGATGTGAAAAGAGTGTTGTATAGTGTGACCTTAACAAAGGGCAAATGTTGCATATTTTTTCTTAGTACTGCTCTGTACTCTCACCCCATCACTGAACCAGATGAACATCTGGATATACAATCATCCAAGTTCAGAAATTACCTAATTCACATAAGAAAAAACAGATATCAGAGGACATATGGTATAATCTATGCAGATCAGATTATGGCATCAACACATTGTTTAAAACCTCAGTGGGTTTCAGATTTAAATTTGATCCCACAAAACAAGTACCCTGTACAGTACTGCACTTTAATGAATATGATAAAATTTCAAAAGGTGTTCTGTTGAATGTCAGTACTACAGTACAAGAATATTTACACATGAAAGCAAAGCATAATTATGTGGTATGTACATATTAAGTACAGTATTTAAAAAAAAAGGTAATACCAGTATTGCATGATGCTGAAAATATTCTCAAAGGACATCTTTTATTAATGATGATTTGCATGAGATATACTCCATGATGGCATATGATAACCCACCCCTTATTAATGCTGTCATTTCCCTATAATAAAGATTTCTTTACAATACATGTACAGTATTTGTTTTACACTCATCTCTATAAATTTTGTACCATGGTCAGTGTGAAACATTTCAGTGTTTGGTTGGAAAGCTATATCTTAGTTAGGATTATAGCTTACCTTCCACAGTGGTACATTTTTTATATGTCATTTAACTTTAATGTTTAATTCATGCACAGTACCATTTACAGTACTGCACATGTAATAACTTTTGTACTTCCTTCCTTAACTATACATTTATTACCAAACTCTTTCATTAGGAAAAGTTTCCCAAGTATTTTGCTGTCTTAGAATGGATATAGAAACACATTAAGAAACACCAAAGTCTATGACTGAAAACTAAGCTCACACTGTATTGAAACTATGGTATTCAAATATGAAACAAGGTTTTCACTCATCCGGTATTCGGTTAATCTTTTTTGTTTTATTATTCTAATACTAAGTCCTTCTCTGCCACATTTATTTAAAACTACAGTAGGAGTACTGTTATTTTGTGACCCAACCAAATTCTTTTATAAGGTAAATACCTGTATAGCAACTCAAGAACGGCCATGCATTGGCCATAACTGTGTTAGCCCTGAACAATATTGTACTTTAAACAACCCATACTGAAAAATGTAGTCAGTCATAAAAGATGGACATTGGGCTAACACAGACAAGACACTGAAGAAGATACTGTATGACTTTGTTAGTGTTCCATCCATATCATGTAGTTTTTCTTTGGTTGTCTTGGCTATTTCTAACTTATAAAAGAATTTAGTCAAGTCACTAAATCCCAGCACAGTACAGAATCTATACCTATACTGTATGTGATAAAAATTATTTCTGTATACAGTAGTAAGTGAAAATTTTATTTTTAGATCAAATGTAATGAAAGTTGTTGAAGCCTATAGACGTACCAGAACAAAAAGAAAGGTTATGTTATGACTAGTGTGCATGACGAAATCAAAGGATTAGTACTCAGTAAAAGCTATAGTATCTGGCAAGTAATAACTGAACAAATTAATCTTTGACATTCATGTGATCACAAAATAATGTGTCAGTGAATGTGTACAGTAATTATCTTTCCTACCCTACCTGGCCATAGAATCAAATTCACTTCTCATGGGTCATAATAAACTTATACTGTAATTACCAAATGAGGTATTTACCATATCCAAAAGATTCATGCAAAATATCTTCCAAATATTATTTATAATTGCTCATACATATAGTAAAACCTCAATAATTTGGACAAACTGGGAAGAGAAGAAGGCTGTTCAAGAAATCAAGAGTATAATCCCAAATACTGTACTGTATTAATTTCCATTAATAACAATAAAACCAAAGTGTTATCCTTATTTGCATCTTAAAGACTCATCAGAAGATTATCCCTAATTAGTATGTGCATGACCCCACACATACTTACAAAAACAGTTATATGCAGAAAATACTTTACAATTTGGAATAGTTTGTGTGCAGATAAGTTTAAAAGCATAAATATTGGTAAATATTTTGAGACTGGAGAGAAGCAGCCTCCCTAAGAATTTAAACAAGGTTGCTAATCTTATGCCCACCCTATGGACAAGCAGATAATGATACAAGTAGATTATAAATAGATTAAAATCCATTACACTTACCTTATCTTATCCTCAAGTGGTTAGCTAACCACCCAGCAACACTCCAAAGTTCCACATCACACACGGGGGCACCATCAGCCATCTGTTACACTTGCCTACTCTGCATGCTTCCCCAGTAATATCGGTTTCCTTCAAGAGGAAGTCTCACTTTCCTTGCTGAATTACAATTTCCCTCAGCTTCACATGTTCTTAATAATATATTGCACAAAGTACTCTTCTTCAGTTCATAATCTTGTTAAAGCACTTCTGTACTGTACCTTTCTTAGCTGCTGTCATTATTTTCCCGAGATATTTCCGGCTAGAATCATACACAAAATCATCACTATTAGCCACTACTGGAGCCCTTAATCATCACAGAAACACAAATCAAAAGAACAGTACAAATTGTGATTGAGCAGAGAGAGAGTGCAAAGATTATATGTTTATAGAAAAATCTCATGTGAAAAGTCACCAAAAGGGCTAGGGTAACTTTGTTACAGTTTTCGCTCTGTGTGTTGGTGGGAGGGTCAGCACAGTGAACCTGCCGTCCAGGAAGGGTGCAACAGGCTACGCGCCCTTTACCACGGGTGTATAACAAACTTCTGAATGGACTGTACATATTATCTATAACTTCACCACATTCCAAGATCTATGATCACACATCCAGCAACTGTGTCAAGAAGGAGCATCCAGGCATGTTCATCATGGTATTGTGTATCATGCTCTATAGTACAGTACTGTACCTTACACACTATGTAACACAAGCTGTTAAGCACGTACACATAGACAGTACTGAATTCCCTTTATACAGCATTTTCTAAACCTGAAACATTTCTCCTTGACAATACGCTGCATACTTATGAATTCTTTTCAACAATTTTAGTTAGTTACTCTCTAAGGTAACTGTGAATTTTAAGATTAAAACTTGCATCAATGACTAAATTTTATTCTAATGTGTGAAATTATAGCAAAAATGAGTTCTACAAGTGTTTTCTGTTTAGCATAAATGGTCCTTTTCTAATCCATGTCTACATGTAAATACTGTACCATTAACTTGGTTATGCAATCAACAGGTACAGGTATTTCCTTTTTTAATACTGTACTGCATTAAATTTACTAATTAAAGTCATATACAGTACAACATTTTCTTATACATGTGGCTACTTACAACACTAAACATAAATTTATAATTTGATGTTAAAATAAAAAGCCTGTTCTGAGCTCATAGGGTGGCTGGGTGTTGCGAGAATAGGAGAGGTTTGGGAAGAGTTAAGCTGAGATGATTTAGGCATGTGGAGAGGTAGGCAAGCCAAGAATTACAAGGGAAGAGGTTGTAGGATATGACTTCAGAAATAAGAACCTGACAAGAGTGGCTGCAAGAGACCATGCACCATGGTGAGCTACCATCACATAATCACAGCTAACTCAAGTGAGCAGGGAAAAAATGGTCGTAAATCAATGACGATGATAATGTATTCTTATACTATACCGGGCTGCTCATGAGCATAACCTGATGGTGCCATGACATGAATTACTGGGAGCCTGGCTTAAAGTAGCAGGCAAGGGCTGAAATGTATTCAAACGTAACCCCACCTTTCTTACTCAAACCATGGTAAGTTTATCGTGAACATGTACATATCTGAATATTTAACACATTATGATTTTTTCATTCTTACAAGCCCTAACCCAATATAATGCTGAGGCCACCATAAAGAGCAACATAATTTTTCCCTTACTCACTATACTGTAGTGCATTAATTCTAGCTGCCAGACCACATGTTCTGTTTTGGTGGCCCCTTTCCACAGTTAGACATCTTTCTGGTTTACCAGTCACTTTTATAATGATATATTTGTTTCAAATTAAGACATACCCGGTACCCTGCAGAAGTTAAGACCACAGTTCACAGAAAATGACTTTTGAGCATGATAATAATGAGCAGACACACATTATCTATTTTATTGAAAATTCTGACAGATAATCAGTTCTTCTTGAATGCTCATTTATCTAAAACCCCAAATTTTCCAGCTCTTATCACTTATCATATCCCTTTAATTCTTTCTACCTCATCATATCCATTTTATTAATATTTTATCTATTTTCTTTCTAAATCTCCAATTTTCATTTCCACCTGTTTTAACTACCTAAAAAAAGCCTTAGTTCATATGACCTAATCTAATAAAAGTAGCTTTCTTTTACAGGACAGTTAAACCAAGAAGCCACTACAGTATTTTTTTTTTCAGTAAACACTTTGAAAGTTGCTCTTTTGTTTTTTTACACTAGAAGGTGAAGATGGCTTTAAAGGTTTAAGGGAGACTTACATGCCAACAACCTGCATGGAAACAAATTAATGATTAAATCAATTAACCAATGGTAAATGAATGTAATACTTAACAAAACTGTTCATACAATACTCAAATCATATTTTCACTCTCATGTCCACCAGATGAAGAGACCTTTTATCAGAGATGACACTAGACAGTTGAAGTACAGTACAGTACCACTATCATTAACAACACACATAAATAATGTTCTTACTCTTCTTGTTTACTTGGTAACTTAGAACCTTGAACAACCAACAGTGAAAAAAGTTGAAAGTCTAGCAAGCAAAACCAAGCCCGAAACACAAAAAATAATGAGTGGGTTTCAGCCACACAAAACTTCATAAAGTTGTTATTAACATATGCAAAATAGATAAAAAAATATATCATCTGCTTATCAACCTCCTTCTATTTCCTACCAACTGGGGAAATAGATGGCTTGATGAATAATGATGCAGCTACGGACTCAGGTTAAGGTCTCAATTTATTTTTGCTTGAGCCAGGTATGCCACAGCTGGTTTATATTATACAGTACTATACAATACTGTACTGTACATTGTCTTCCCAATGCAAAAAGCTAATTTGATCTTATTATACAAGCACAGTAGGTACAGTATGTAAGAAAGAACTTAAGCCACGCCTAACTAAATCTAAAAGAGTAAGACACCTAAGTAAGGTTAAGTTATACCTGGTTTTGTTCATATTCCTGGCTATATATGGTTACTGAGAACACAGGTGACACATACCCAACTCTCAAGCAAAAATATACTGTGTGCAGGATCCACATCAGTAGCAAAAGCCTTAATTGTAATGTTATCAGTCACAGAAAAGAAATTAAAGCTTCTTCACCAGAGATAAAAAAATACTGTTTAACCTAACAACTGAACATTTTTGGCAATCTTATTCTACTGTTATTCTCTTGGTATCAATCGCATGGCTATTCATTTTTACACTCTTGCATGCTGTTCCCCACAATGATGCTGGATAACAGTGATCCAGAGCACACACAGACTCTCCCTTCATTTGTTGACATTCTCTCTCTTAATCCTTAACTGAGGTGTTCTACTGTGGAGTTGTCCTCCTTGAAAACTCCAAGATATCCACCTGATTTAATTATTAATCTCAATAAAAGAATATAAACTAAAAGTATCATGAAATAAAATCCATACAGGGAAGAAAAAAAATCATATGGGTATTAAATATTTCTATTACATTCCTAACTCAGTTTCTTTATCTTTACATCTGTACACAGACATCATCCATGCATCCCCATAAAATAACAAGCATCAGAGACAGAACATATGAAACCAATCTTAAAAGCCAGCCGGGGTGTTAGTGCACAAAAACAGTTCTACCAAGCTCAGTATTAAGCCTGTATGATTAAATCAGTGGTACAGTCATTTAAAATAAACTACCCTGAAATGAGGTTTTATGTGGTGGGGAAAAACATTAACTCTAAGCCTGATATGATAAAAACCAGTATTACCTTTGTATTAAACTCAAAGTATCCTGAAATGAGGTTTTATCTGGTGAAAAGTAATATACAGTATCATTAAAAAAATCTGGAGAACAAAAATGCAATGATGATGGGGCAGCCAAACACTACTGTAATGACTATAGCCGTCAAATGTACATACGTTATTCTAAAAAAAGAAAAGAAAAAGCAATATGGATACACATTATACATTAATACCGTGCTATACTATAGTATAGGCTCCAAAGAAATATTACCGGTACCTTCAAAAATTTTACACGTGACTTGTTCAAACTAATATATATAGTATTCTGAAACAAAAATGAGCATCACTATAAACTAAAAGAAGATTGTGCTCTCTATAAATGTTAAGAATTGCAGATAGAACATTGGGAAATACAGATAAAAGACGAGGTATCTCTGAAATTCCACCGCCATACACCTCCACATACAGCGCTCACAACTGTACAATGAATTACGGTATACAGGATGGGAAAAAATGCCTCTTAATATCCACTTATCACTTAATTATTCACTTATATATCCACTTCTCAATCACTTTTTTTTCTCACTGTAGCCCATCACTTGATAAATTTTCTAGCTCATCAAATATCAATTGCTATCAGGTACACTTTGGTTTGGCAAAAGGAATTTTCACTAAATTTTGTTATGATCTGAAGGCAAATCTATATGTTCCTAACATTTCCTAAGAAGTTATTTTTCAATTGTTTCTAAATATTTCAATAATCACACAATCTGTATATGATAAGTGCATTATGGTACAGTATATATTATTGTACAGCAAAGCTTTGGTAATTTGTTCTAGATTAATCATGTATCTACATTATTTACTTTTCTCATCAATATCATATATACAATAACCCATGGATAAAACATTCATTATACAATTTGGATAACTTCATGAAAAAGTTAGACCAATGTAGTATACATATAACATGGTTTTAGACTACAGTACTGTATTATCATTATTACTATTTAAGATATAAAACATCTGGTGTCACAGCAGTTTAAGTTGTGGGATGCTGCGTTCACCTTAAGAGTTATCTATTTAAAAATGATGAAACCTGAGCAAGCTTTGGCACGCCCCTACTAACAACTTTGTTATTGACTCATGGGACCATCAGTAAACAAAAATGATTTACCTACCAATTCTTTACCCGGTTTGTTATGTTTTCATTGTGTCACATAGTGGTGATGTGCTTCAGTGTTTCTAATGGTCAATATTTGTCTTATATTGTGCTGACTTTTATCAGGAAAACATATAACTAAATCTGCACTCTGTGTAATGAAAAGATCTTTCCCCACGACCTTGAGTGAGCCTGCCATGATACCAGCCTTGATTAGTCTTATCCCTTTAAGGAGCAGTGTTGTCCTTAGGTATTTTATTCTAGCTGATGCCAGACGATTTTATTCAGCTGAGAGAAACTCCTATCACTCAATGGGTTAACATCCAACAGTAAGCTTGTTTTATCATATCGTTGTTTAATTACATTAATGTTTGATTATGTTAACTATTTGAATATACGTAAATGTTGTATCCTATACAGATACGCACAGTGGGCCACTGGGCCAAGTTTCCCTGTATTTGGGAATGTCTGTGAATGCAATATTCTTTTCATTAATTTCCATTAAGAATTTAAAGAATAAAAAATTCGACTCAGTGTTTCTAGGAAACTAACACCGTGTATCATCCGAGGATCATTGTAAATTTAACTAAATAAAAAGAAGCTAACACATGTGAGACTATGAACTTTTCCATGTCCAACAGTTTATGCTGTATTCAGAGGGTGAAGATTAGAGCCTAAAGTGTTTATAGTGAACGGTCCAGATGCAGGTGTTTTTTAGCATGTGGAATATTTCTGCTAATGTGCGCACAAGTGCCATGACCATATTGGTTGAAGACAAATCTGCATTAGTGACACAGTAGTAAAGAAGAAATTACATATTTTGGACATATGTATAAATTGAAAATCCACCGACTAACATTCAGAAAGACCAACATTTTTCTGTGGATAAATATGGCTATCAACTAAGTAAACATAATTATCAAATTATTACAATCACTGTACTTACATACCCACTTTTGTGGATTCACAGGTTACTCTCACACATATACTCACTATCACAACAAGTACAAGAGAGAAAAGGAGCGTTTGCTACACCACTCACTATACCGGAAAGCTTGGCACTTGTCACAGTCTCACCGTACAAAATACTCTGATGACTGCTCGGCTGTGTGACGTTACATCTATGAAAAGTCAGTCTCTCAGAAAGGAATTTGAATTACAGTAAAGTACTTTATATATGAAGTCAGCACAGACTTACATCAATGTACTTCAAGAGTCTAGCTAGGATTAAAATGAATGACATGTATGCGTGGATGGTGAATGACAAAGAGGATATGCCCCTTCTCACGGTCTTCCCATAAAATGTTAGCCATGTGAAAATGTCATCTCATAAGCTATACTGTCCAAGGCTATTTATATATTTTTACAAACAGGGGTTAAATACATTGTAAGGTATATACATCTTAATTCCTAGCTAGAAAAATGAACTCTCTTTTCTTTTTTCTCTCCTCAACATTTCTCTCTATCATTTTTTTTTACTCTTCAGGCTCTTCCAGGTGAAGTTAAGAAAAGTCATGATTTTCTTGCACTCTATAGTTGAATCTGTCACCAGCTACAAGTGGGAATCAGACTGTGACTGACACAAGTAGTAATATTATTCATTTTTAAAACTTTAAAACCACATTATATTTAAAAGCCATAAAAAAGTTTTTTTATATATACAATTTTACTCGGTTCTGGCATCAGTATATTATTCAATATCAATTCTATGTTTAGCTTGTAAATCAACAAAGGAAAAAATCCTCAGCTACCCACAACTACACTGACATAATCTTAGCTAATCAGATTCTCAGCAAACCAGGTATTAACGAATCTTGTAATATCTTTTGAGTATTTTGTGATATCACACTGAAATCTATAATGTTACTTTAATTTTTCTTCATTTAAAGGATAGGGAATGTACTTACAATTTTACATGAATTAGTATTTAAAGTTTAACAACTCTTTGTTATAACTTCCTAATTGGGCTTCCAGTGTAAGCCATATCAAATTACACAGTAATAAAGGATAAGATACATTATTATCTAGCTACAAGTTTTAGAAACTACGATAAAAATTAAACAATTTCACACTGGGACAGTTAAGTGAATTTTTTACTAAAAATTATCAATTCCCTGTCCAGTAATTGCAGTGTCTCAAACAGTAATTGATTTGTAATTGGTCAGCCTCTGTTGTCTGCATTCACGGGTAAGCGTAATGTGCGAAGTATTAGGTAACTGGAGCACCAGGAGGGTCCTTATTTCTATGCTCACATAAAAACACACCTTTGCAGTTCTACCGAAATTTACATGTGTGATATAATGAACAGTCCCCACCAAAAATAATATTTGTATCCAACTATCAACATTTTGAAAACTTCTGTGAAAAAAGAAATTTATTAAAAATTCTTAAATTTTATATAACCACTGTAGAAAACCTGACACAGCTGCAGTGATGCATGCTCAGCACTCTGTCATTGTCTACATCCTTTCATTCAACTGCATACATCATGCTACTTCGAAAAACCCAAAAACTCTGAATTTCTTCTGTTCTCAGTACATTCTTTAGCTCACACTATACATAAGAGCAAAGATATCACAAATGTGTTCTTGCCATCAAAGTGCATATTAGGTTTCATCCCTCTTAGTTATTAGTACAGCTGCTCTTCACAAGAAGTGACAATCCTTCAACTCAGGGTAATGTCATGTGCCACTTGATGACAATAACCTACTCTATATAAACCAATGTGTACCCACTGGAGGGATAAGCTTTCCTCAGATCAGGACATTTGATCCATTGTAGCTCCAACAGCTATATTCTAAAGCTTATAATAAAATACTCTTCCCAGGTTCTATCTTGGGTTTGTAAAACTGTGAAGCTCACATGCACACATCAAACTACCTCAAAATATGCTCATCCATGATAGTGGAGTACACAGCCTTGAGATGCATGTGCAACAAGCTTATACAGTTGCCTCTTCAAGTGCCTAGAAAGTTATATATGAACCCTCAGATAGTATACACTGAAATTTTAATATCAGTATCTTTAAAGACATCAGTAAGGATGTCCCTCACACGGTCCCATACCAGACCATCAAGTCCACATCCAATACGTGGCATTGCAATGGCTGCTACATTGTGTTGTAAGGAATGACGCTTCATGGCTTGTAGAGATGAACGCAGACTTAAATAAGTGGGTTTGTGCCAGTACCTCTCCTGGGAACAAAATAATAGTTTTAGTTCTCATTACACTTAAATACTATAAATAATCAGAACAATGGAAAGCTATTAATGTATATATGAAACTGATCTACCTATCAATCTATCTTTATTTCTATCCATTTGTGTGAGTTGAATAATGAGGTAAAGAACCTCAAAGAAAAGAGATATAATATGGGCAATTGATGGGAAACTTTTGTAGAGCATTTCAGGAAATGGCCATGACAACACTTAGAAGCCATCAAACCAAGAGAGATAATTAACATAGGAATATAGTCACCTTAGTAACTAAATAATAAACGTATCTCTGGCCCCGCTTCAGGACGGCAACATCACCTGGCTTCTTGCCTTGTTCTGTCAGCTCCTGTACACCACCAAATTTGGCCTGAAAAAGAAAATGTTATTCAAATTTATTTTATTCAGCTGTCAATAATGAAAACAAAACAGAACACCAAACAATTAAAAGAAATTAATATTTCAATTAATATGAAACTACAGTAACTAAAACAAATAGAAACATGCTTAAAAAAAAAAGCTTTAAATTTTGTAGTATGGTGCAGTACATGAACCTCTTAATTTTGCTAAGAGAGAGGGAAATAGAGAAAGTGTGCATGTGTGTGCATGTGTGTGTGTGTGTGTGTGTTTACACACACAAGTACAACTGTGTGTAAGTGTATGTCTGTCACTCATGTTAATATTCACCAAAAATACAAGTACTTTACAATATGCACCACAACATATAATGCAACATAATTTTTTTATGGCAACAGCCATCTAAAGATATCACTAACCTTAAAAAGGGTAGCAATACCCTTGCTCATACGTATATCTTGTGATATGCTATGGGCAAGCGAGGTTCCATCTGGACATGTAAAAACATCCCCACGTACTTCTGTAATAGCAAATCCTTCACTGCGGACGTGATTTCCTTTGGATTTCTTGATATCTCCATTTGCATCCTGGAAAAAATAAAATAAAATAAATAATAATAATAATAATAATATTAATATAAATATATATATATATATATATATATATATATATATATATATATATATATATATATATATATATATATATATATATATATATATATATCTTCTGCTTTAAATGAAGAATGCATTCCTAGAAATGCACTGGGAAGGGGGAAAACTGGGGTGAGGTGGCCTGTGAGATGATTAACCATGCTGCCATTGTTTCATGTAAGGAAACTATAAAAGTTGTGGAAAATCAATACAATTCTCAAATGTGACTTAGAAATAAAGAAAATATAATACAAAACTATAGTATAAGAAAAAAATTAAGAGCATGGGTGTGTATGTTTTATTTGGGGGGTGGCAACTCAAAATTCGTTTGAATTGGGTTCACCTTGTGTTTGCTCAATCATTTAACTCTGAAGCACACCATTTATGAGTATATAGATTTTTGGGGGGTTAATAAATCAATCATTTAACTTAAAAACCATTTACAATGAACTTGTTTACAGCAATGGAGTATGTACAGTACTGTACAGGTACTTACCATATCCAAGCTTCCTTCACTATCCAAATGGGTTAGGTTCCTTGAAAACCATTTGGATATTGAATACTGTATTTGGATAGCAAATAACAAAATAAAGGGGAAAAGAGGGTTAATGAAATGGTTTACAAACAACAACAAAAACAAAATATAATACAATATACTTAACTACTGTACTGTAAATAAAATGCTGTCTACTGTTGGTGCATTACCTTATGTGAGGGTAGTGATGGCTCACCATGGGGCGAGGAGAGGTGCACTGAATAAGGGCCATACCATTTTTCGTATAAGCGAATATCAATTTCAGATAGTGAGAATGAGGTACAGGAACAGAATTCCCGGAAAAAAGAATTTTTGTATAGTGAACATTCGTATAGCGAGGGATACCTATATAGTAAATCCTCACACTAATTCATGCAAGCTCTGTCCCTTGAGGTGGGGTCTCACAAATGCTTTTATGATCAATTAATTTGAAGCAGGAATAATGGAGCAAGATAATATGATCAATTCCTTCAAAATGTAATCACACGGGTGGTTCTTGCTCCAGTTTGTACAGCAAGAAAATAAAAGTGAACACCGTCGTGCAAGTACAGTAAATCCTCGTATAAAGTTGGCCCGCTTAACGTTTCGGTACTACGTCACTAACCTTTAGATACCAAAAATTCGTTTAACGTCCCGACGACTCAATATAACGTCGTTTTTGCATCGTCACGGACCACTTTTTACGACGCATCACCCTCTCTCGACATGCTGCAGTGTCTCAACTCACGGAATGTCACAGCGTCCCCAAGCGACGCCAAGCCAGTCTCTGTTAAGCTTCCACATCATTTGTGTGTACTTAAGTGTTTTTGCTATAAATACTGTACTCTAACCATTCAAAATGGCTTCCAAGCGCCCATCAAGTGCTATTGATGCTAGTGTTGTGAAGAAGCAATGTAAGACCATTAGCCTTGCTACGAAAATGGAGGAGGAACGCCAGTCAGAGTGGGAGGGGGAGGCACCCGCTGAGTCTCAGTGACTCACCACCCTCCTCCTCCTCTTCAGCCATCCTCCTCTGCTCCACTGCCCACCACACTCGCTCCACCACCTCCCACCATCAGTGAGTACAATATATATATATATATATATATATATATATATATATATATATATATGAATATATATATATATATATATATATATATACAGGTAGTCGTCGACTTACGACCTAGATTGGTTACGGCCGCCCGGTCGTAAGTTGATCTGGTCGTAAGTCGGCCTATGTTATAATTACCTTACGTATATTATAATGTGTAATGATAATATAATCATCTTTAAGTCATATTTTATCAACATTTTCTTTGTTCATTATTGTTACGGTCGTCAGGTTTAAGTAAATCACTGCATACTACAGTACAATTGGTTTATTATTTACACAACATACAAAAAAAAAAAATACAGGTGCAAAACATATAAAACATTTCAGTTGCAAAACATACAAACACATACAAACATACAAAAAACATCTTATTGGCCGCTGGTGCTTGGCTGTGGATCGTCGATGTCGTCAGCTGGGGCAGCCTTTGGGGTAGCCGGAGGAGTTGTTTTTTTCATGAACATGGTGAGCTTTGTCTGAATTGTTCGTTTCTTCTTCTCCTCGTAAATTTCTTGATACGGACGAAACGAATTGCGTGCCATCCGCTCAATCCTTGCAAATCGTTCGATGTTTGGGTCCATTCCTTCAAAATGGACAAGAAGTTTATTCAGTAGAGATAAATCTTCTGATAATCCCTTAGTGGCAGGTTGAGGAGTAGATGAAGACAGTTTCCTCTTGGTAGACATCTTGGGGGAGTGGTGGTTCAAGAAAAATTTCCAAGACAAAAGAAAGGCACAAGGCAAACAGACACGGAGGGAAGTGTGCTGTACCAGCGAGCGTGTTTGTAATTGAGCGCGGGGATGCGCGCGGCTCCAGCTCCCGGCAGCGCCAGGAGGCTGGGGCCAAAACTGTCGTACCGAAGGTCGTAAAGTCGAACAGACGTAAGTCGCATAGGTCGTAAGTCGACGACTACCTGTATATATATATATATATATATATATATATATATATATATATATATATATACAATCAGCGTGTTAAATGGACTAAAAATGAAGTATATATATATATATATATATATATATATATATATATATATATATATATATATATATATATATATATATATATATATATATATATATATAGTCTGCAGTTATGGGGCTTTTGTTTACGCATTTGGTCATTTACGCAGTGCCTTGCCGGAATGAAATGCTTTAATTACGCGGTAAATTTGGTCATTTATGCGGGAAGCGGCGCGGGCAGGGTGCGCACAAGGTCGCCCAGTCATCACAACATGATGGAGTTCTTCACCCACCACCCACCACAGCCGGCCCAAGTCAGTGATAGTGAGAATATCGACTTTGATGGGTTTGACAAAGAGGCCCTGCAAGCCTCTGTGGTGGATAGTGATACAATTGATACAAGTGATACAGGTGAGGGCCAATAATCTGCCCTCTGCCTCGGAACCAACCCCCCATCTTTTCTACTAACGCAAGTGTTAAAAAACCTACTATTATTGATATTTCGCTTAATAATTATTAATTGTGTGTGCATACCATCATAAAATTAAGATGTTATTTTGACTACAAGATACGTATTGTGTCGGAAAAAGTGGAGTTTGGGGATCGGCCCAGTCTCTATTTCAATTAAACCCATATGTTCTGTTATTTCATTTACGTGCTTCTCATTTTACGCGGGCCTCCACGGGTTCAATTGACCCCGTAAATGCAGACTCCACTGTATATGTATATATAAATATATATATACCTGTACTATTTTCTAGAAAAATGCCATTGAATTTCTGTATATGTAATGCATTTCATGGGGCAAAGGGAGGCTCAGGAACGTAACTTCCGTATTTTATCTATTTCTTATTTGGAAAATTGATTCGCTTAACATTGTTTCATATAACGTCGCGTTCTCAGGAACGTAACCTCGACGTTAGGTGAGGACTTACTTTAGATGGGAGATGACACAGCACTTATCCTTGGCATTCTTTTAATTAAAGAGAAACGAGAGAAATTGAAGAAGAAACGTTTGTGGACTCATAAGTGGCTGGTGAAGAGGATGACTGAGTGTTTATTATATACTGGTTAGAGTTGAGCTAAAACGACCCACATACCATGAGGCAATAGATCGGACTAAAGAAGAGCGAGCTTAATGAGCTACCTACTGGACTATCATAGCAATACAGTAGTAGGGAGTAGGGTGGTCTCCCAGATTATAAACTTATTATGTATCTTAAAAAAACTGTGAGTGCATTTTATACATAGTAATGTTATTAACCTATGTTTTATATATATGTAAATATTTGATAAAGAAGCTTTATGTCACTTAAATATAGTAATTGCCATATTTTAACCTGAGAATCTTGCTCGAAATCATCAAGACTTGACGATCACAGTTGTCCAGTAAAATTGCTCCAAAGTTTGATCGAATTTCTGGAAAATTAATCTAAATAATTTCAGTCCAGGAATTGATCATGAAAGAGTTTGTGTGATTGCTGCTTTATTCTGAGGATTTCCTTTTTTTTCTCTGTGTATACAGAACATAAAAGACTGTAATACAAAAAAGTTACACACATTCCACAACCATTAAAATGCACATCTTATGAGGTACACTTGAGTACAGTATCAGCAATCAGATATGTTCAGTCACAAAGTTTATGTAGAGTTTGGGGAGAACTTCCACAATTTCTTTGATACTAAACAGTTTTCTTTTTAAACTACTGCCATCAGTACCAATACTTTGTGTGTGTTTTGAGACATCTTATGAGCAGTAAAACCGGTCAATGAGGACAAATGTTCCCATTACCAGAACTTACTAGCTGAAGCCAGGAGTACAGTAGTCACGATAATTAGAGAAATCTAAATTCATATTCTTCCTACCCCTTTTATCAAATTTTGCTGTCAAATATGAATAAGTTGTGGTCAAGAACCAGCTGCTGTAGCATTTATTTAACCAAATTCTAACATTAGAAATCCTACATACAGTATAATGTTCAGTTCCCACTCTGAAAGAAAAAAAAAAGTTTGGCAACAGGAAAAGCATCCGACTGTTAAACTTCCTTCAAGTTTTCCTGATGGCAACCAAGACACCAAACTACACCATCAGATAATCAGGGCTAACCCATGCAAGTGTGGGAAATAGCCATAAAGTGTTGATAATGTTGATGACCCTTTTCACCTCAAGCATTTTCTCCACCCACTTTTCAGCAATAAAGATCCCACCTGACTCAGAATGACTATTTATCCAAAGGAATCTGTACCTGTCAATCCTACCAGTATTCAACCTTACTACTCATCTGTTTCATCTAGTTACTTGCATACAACCTTTCTACAACTCAATGTCTCAATAACCTCACCTGATCTTCCCCACATTGTACCAACTCTGCTTCTCATTGTGTAGGCGATTTATATATAACAGGTGTACTTAGAATGTTCAGTTGTCATGTCATACTTAGCTATCATGTTTGGAGATGGACACTGACTACTGAAAATCCAAGTGCAGTAGAATCCCAGTTATTCGGTACCCAGGCAAATGGTAGATTCAACCAACTGAGATTCAACTAACTGGCACCAAAATGAAATAATAATTCTCACTACTAAAATAAAAATTCCTCCAAAATCAGTTAAAATCGTAAGTTTGAATACTGTTCTTAATAAGGATGAGCTGCCATATTTATTGCTATGATAAACAGTAAAATTGATGCATAGCACATCATAAAATGCAATAACACATATTTAATGTACAAATATTTTGTTCCTTCCACACTCAAACCACCTTCTGGGCGAGGCGACACAGTTCAGGTAGTCAACCAGCTGACTCACAGACATGTGGCTGCCACACTGGCTGTATGACTGCCATGACGGCACATCAGGAGAGAGCGCAGCCACACAGTTATAGCCCAGTAACCCACTGCCTCAACACACATTCACGTCCCACGGAAATGACAAGTTGAAGAAGTTATAGCCAAGGCCTTGGCTATAACTGCCTCCACACACGTTCACTTCTCACACATATAGTACACCAATGCTCTTCATATTTCTTATTTTATAGTTTTATATTATATTTCCTTTATTTCCAATCCACATCCTTCATATAGAGTGGAGAAAGTGCTAATGAAGTCTGTTTTTCTGAGACAAGAATTTGCGAGGTCAGACTGTAGCACTGTGCATTGTAGGATATATTGGGGGATCCTCAGAGTATGTTTCAAATAACTGGAAAAATTCTTTATCCAGCACCTCTCAATTCCCTTAAGTGCTGGATAACTGGGATTCTACTGTACTTGCATGCCAGTGAACCTGATGCCATAGCAATAGCAGTCCAATGGCCTCAAGGTGACCCACCAAAACCAATTTCTGGGATGCCCTTCCACATGCAACATGACACTAAAACTGTCCGCAGTATTATGCACTTAATGATAAAGCAGCCTCTCAGGGTGCTGACCCTGATTTCAGGCTCCTGTACAGTACTGTCAAGCAGAAGTGGCAGCTTGTAAAATGTTTTTCATGTAAGACTTCCAGGTGCCCTCTTAGCTGGTAAGGCAGGGTCACAATTCCTATAAGTTAATTAAATATTACCTGCCTACCAATAAGTACAGTAATCTGTAATGTGTTGTCAAGGTATATTTTACACTTTACATAATTTATAATAAATGTTAGTTGCTTGGACTATAGAAGTTAGTTGGTGGCTGTGTGATGAGAGAGAGAATGGTGTAAGTAAAAAAAAAAAAAAAAAAAAAATACCAGTAATATTAAAAAGTAAAATACTTACACAGTTTTCAGTAATCTCTTCAGTCATTTTTCTTTTTGGAGTCACCAGGTATTTGTCCATTTCCACATCCACAAACTTGACCTGAAAACAATTTTATTATACTAATCAGTGTCACTTATTCATCTCCTTGGTTTTATATACAGTAATTCTATTAAAATCAAATGAACAAATGTAATACTGTCCTATGAACTATTTTACTTTTAATGTACTGATTATAATAATAGTCTCATGAAAACAAAAACTAGAAGGCAAATAAACCAAATGAATGCAGTACTGTACAGAATTGACACCCAAATAACACCCCCCCCCCCCCAATCAATTATTATAATCTTCTGGGTATTGATTGGATTTGTAAGGTAAAGGCTAGTGTATGGGGAAATAATACCATGTTACATATACTTAACTAATAATTCACCTTCCTTCACTTAAGTCTTCGTGGACCAGTACAGCTATTTATATACTGTACAGCATATACAGCACACACGTAATGTGAATACTGTACTGTATATACTCACTATCCATGAGCTAAGCAGGCAGTAAATACACAAGAAATAAATAAAAAGTCCAGTTAAACTAATTTCATCTTACATTCCAGAACATAAATTACGTTATATACTTTACCCGGTATGTTCATTTCAATATTTCTAACGAGACTTCTAGTGGCACCTCGAGTCTTAATTAAGTTGGGTTAATCTGGTTTACCTCATGTTTCATAAATTATTTAAGATGTAGCTTTACTTTACAGGTCAGTCAACATCACCAATAGATAACAGGACATCTTTACTTATATATACTACAGGCTGTGGATATTTGTCCCTTTGGTCAGTTAGGTAGTTTTTTTTTTTAGATTAACCTGACAGATATCCACAGAATATATTGGTATTATTTTAGTTTCAGTCATCTGGGGAATCTTAGAGGGGTCTGGGGGGGGCATTGGTTACATATAGTTCCTGGGTTCTGTGTCTAAGTTAGGTTAGGTTACATTGGGTTAGGTTAGGTTACATTAATTTGGATACTTAAATACAGGGATGACCGAAACTAAAATTTTTCCCATATATTTAATAATATTCTAAGTTATTAAATTCAAATTCTCACTTCTGTTCTGAAAAAATCTACACCTGTGTTCTTGGGGAAAATTTTAGTACAATATCTTTTATTATATTATTTAATACTGAATAAATATTTAAAAACAACTATATTAACAATAATTAATTATTGATAATATCCCTAATCTACGAAACATACTAATTCTTAACAGTATTTCAAAACAAATTAAGACTTACAATATCCAGTTACTAAATAATATTCTCAATTTTGGTAGTGTACTGAAAAGCTAGTTTCAATCACAATGGCTCACATAATTAGAATAAATTTAGAGGGGAGGGAGAGAGGTCATTCCGAGTTATTAATATGACTTGGTGTTACTGGGCATGGCTGCAGTGGTTCCTCTTGTTATTGAAGAGCGGCGGCGAAACCCCAGGCTCTCATGTTTCATGTATTTCAAGTCTTTCCTTTCTTCAACATCTCCAACTCCTATGATAGTCATATAGATAAGTACCTATTCTACTTCATGGGTGACAAAAGGTTGCTTTAAAGCATTGAACTTACGGGGAAAATTCAAGCTGAATTTAAGAGACACGCCGTCCTCATTTGTTTACATCCTTCAGCTGTGATGATGAGTGCCGTTCAAGCTTGCACCAAACACTGCTGATTTTGGCATGACACAATATATAGTTATATAAATATGTTAAAGTGGTAATAAAACTCCACATAATAACCATGAAAAGCTTTATATAACATTTATATATATATATTTGAACATGATTATGATTGCATTCTTGTAATTACAGTAATACAATATGGGCAGGATTATGGTCAGTAAAGTATACAAAAATATTAAGAACTAACTATTTCATAAGAGGCTTTATATTCTTCTCAGTCTAAGAATGAGTTGAGGTAAGATAAAAACAAAAGGATTCTTTTAATTAACAAGTTACGCCCCGGGGGGGGGGGGGGGTAAACTCAGTAGAAGATACGCGGTTCAGTACAACTTAGGGAACAACAAAATGTTATTTAGCACCACTTAAATATGAGTAGTGTACCAGAAGTACATCTAAGTTATGGGGTACCAGGAAATGCGTAGATAAAAGTAAAAGTAAGAAGAGTCAGTTGGTCACTGACTAAATCTGTCAGTGCGATTTGTGACTCGCTTTTGACCAGACCTATCTAACAGTTGGGCAATTATTGTCAAGTAAACTAGTAATATGAGGCTAATATACAGTTTGCAAGAATATAAGTGCATGGTATAGATAATTTATGTATATCCTAACCTAATACGAAGCGAGGTAATATTATGATGTCTCCTGGAAATAAGCACATGACACCTTTTGTTGGCTAGCCTTGGTCAAATTGCCTTTACTGTTTACCATTGCTGTTTTCTGCACTGTCCTGGGCTCGGCACAGGGAACAGTACTTCCACGGCCTTCGTGCACCTACATTATCACACCAGTGATTCCCAATTAGTTTTAACCATTACCCCAAAACAAATCTGACAACAATAATCACTACCCCGACATAGGTTTGTCAACTGTTTATTTCCTTACTATTTTTGGTTATTAGGTGGGAGAGTGAGGCAAGAGGTACCAACTCTGCCGTGTCCAGGACGTGTCTGATTAATGAATGACCAGTGGCTGTGTGTGTGGAATAAAAAAAGCAGGAAAAATATGGCTATATCTCATGACCTGTCTTTACCCCGGAAAAATGTCAAATTTATAATTTACCCTTAATTGGGAACCGCTGGTTTATCTCATGCTGAACTGTATAAATGCATATTATAATTATTATTATTTATATTTGACGATATCTAGACCAATCGTGCTCGAAATTAGAAATGCTTCAGCTCTAACGAAGACGCATCTGTTTTGCGATGATAAAGGTGAATGAGAAAGAACAAGATACTCAAA
The DNA here is from genome assembly GCA_958450375.1 of Homarus gammarus. Lineage (NCBI taxonomy): Eukaryota > Metazoa > Arthropoda > Malacostraca > Decapoda > Nephropidae > Homarus > Homarus gammarus. The sequence continues at coordinate 5,602,019 of CAUDMG010000569.1, forward strand.
ACTCCCCACAGTTACACACTTGTAAACTTACGGTAGTCAAACTTACAAACTAACAAAATCAAAACTATTTTACAATTTTGTTATTGAGTATTGTAACTTAAATGTAAACATTGAGAGCTGGGTGCTGTATAGGAAAGGCAAAAGAGTATTCCCGTATTGCTCTAGGAGCCTGTAGACGTGAAGGTCATCACTGTACGCAAAATCATTTCAGAATGCGTGGTCAGAAGGATTAGAAGGTTGGCCAAATACTTAGGCTCACCAAACATTAGTGTCTTAAAAGTCATTAGACAGAGTTTGAACTCTATGCTTTTACTTTTGTTTTCATTCTCTTCGCCACTGATCGGTTCGTTCGCCGCTTGGCCGGAAGGTCACGCCTGTTACGCACTGTAGGCAAGTACTGAACATGCTTTAATTGGAAGCCAATGTAATTCGAAGACGAACTGGGTAGTAGGAATCCTCGGTGGGAGAGCTACAGAGAGGTCTTACAACCTCACATCGAATTAAAGAGCTAACTGGGAGATACAGCATTGTAAAATACTTTTAAGTATCCGGTCCCAGTTTTAGCTCCTCTGTATAAATATTATAGGGCGTAGCTTTTGTTGAAAGTTTTCTTGTAAAATATCTTGTCCTCCATCAAGTCGTTTTATCATTGTGATTGTGTATCTTATGAACGCATTAAAAACTAAGAAGAACCTATAACGTATATATGCTGTATAAATATATACTGTATACAAAATTTTTATTTAGGCGACTTCACAGTTACTCTATTACATGAATATCTACATATTTTTATCGACTTGCTTTCAAGTGTAAATAAAAAATATATAGTATTCACTAAATATTTAGAAAGTTGATATATTTAATAAATGAAAATATAAAAAGAAGGAAAAATATAACTTGAACGTGATGATGAAACACAGGACAAAAAGCTGCCTAACAACAAACATCAGCTGACTGACCAGGGCTCGGGTGGTCTCCTCCCCTTCAAATAGTAAGAGTTTACCATTTGAAGCTCTTCTTGAATTATTCTACATTTAAAATGATTACAAAAAATAATTCCAGCTTAAATTCACTATACTACCATGAATAAACTGCAGGAGACACGTACGGTGTGCCTTAATCACCTGTCTCCGTTATCTCTGATGCACACTTTGTTAATGGCAGGACGGACATGTCAATTATATTACTGCAGTAACCCTCAACCTTCTGACAAAGGGAGTGGTGGAGATTTTTTCAAAGTAATTAATTGTGATTGATAGAACTGTTGAAACAATAGTATATACACACTATATACGACCAGGAAATTCACCCAGGCAAAAATTACTCCTATCTCAAGTATATGTAAATTTAATGATTTGTTTTGCCTTTTTGTATACAGTACTGGAGGGGATGGGGGGGCGGGGGGTAATACTGGAAGACAGTATCGCACTAAACCACTAACTGGAGAGCATTTACTTAAAGACCAAAAATTTAACAAGGAACTTTTTTTTTTCTATATTGTTTTTCCCTTTTTGGCGACCCTGAACAATAATCTTGGTATAGGTGGGGCAGACGGCTAACACCAGAAGGAGTTCTTTGATTTTGTTAATTTTTTCCACAGGTGTTCTATAGATGATAATAAGTACATAGTAAACGGTACAACAATGCACTGAACCGAATAGAACCTGACCTAACCAACCAAAGATACCCACCTAACCTTACCTAACTCCGGTTAATATACTGCATAGGACTAACCCGCCAGGGCTTCATAGCGCAGATGTGGCCGTATCATCTCACGTCCAGAAAATGCCTCAAATTTCACCATATCATTGTAAGTTCTTTCTGTTTAATATACCGGGGAAGTTAGGTAAGGTTAGGTAGTTTTGTTTGGTTGGTTGGTTAGGTCTTCTGTTCTTCATACCCACAAATGTTAAGTAGCGTTTATTTTAAAAATATCCATTTTTTAACTACTCCATAAACTACAAAAGTCTCCACGATAATACTGTATAACAATGAAAATCCGGCATTTTTAAAATTGTTTTCAATCAATTTCGCTCGCGAGTTAGTCCTATATAATTACCCCTAACTCTTACCTGGATTATTAAGCAGAAAGAATATTCTTTGGTATTTGGTACCAATGAGAGCAAATTTCTTGAAGCTACCTGGTGTAAGTTTACCTTTTTTTTTTTTTTTTTTTTACACGTGAGAGTACAATCGGTTACTGGAACAAACTAAGAGTGGACAACAACACATCCACACAGCAGATTTTTTGGCGGAATTTTTATGGTAAATAATTAATTTCTTCGCATACAAAGTACGTAGACATCATTTTAGTGTCATATCAGTTTTTCGTGGTGTTTTATCCTCCAATTTCCCAGATCCTTCATGCACTGCCCACTACAAGTGATTTATGACTGTGAAGAGAGAAAAACTTAATGTTGGGATGTGTTGATTAGTTCTGTAGCCTGTTTGATGTGATCAGTGCTGGAGCTGTGCTGAAGTTAGCTCAGTTGCAAGGGTCAGAAGTGAATGGCAGAAGTGTCGGTGTACTGTACTGTATAATCAGCATGAGAAGTGTATGTTGTATGGTGGTAAAACATTGAGTAAGCTGAAATGAGAATGGTGATGATGGATGTGTAATGTGCAAATGAAAGATAAGAACCGTGTTGAGAGCTGAAAGGGTGGCTGGGTAGTGGGTGAGTCTTGGTGAGGTTTTGCATAGATGTTGGCTGAGATCATATAGGCATGTGGAGACGATAGTGGAGATCAACTGGAAAAAACATTTGTAACAAGAACAGGCCAACCATCCAGGCGGCCAGTAAGCTGAGGTGTAGAATAATGATGGTGATAAAAAAGGGAGAGAAAGAGAGAGATGCATGAGTCTGATTGTGGAGGGGAGGGGAGGAGAGCTTGGGGTAGGCCAAGAATGACACGGGGGAGAAGTTATAATATCCTCAGAGAATGAGAGGCTGTAAGAGAGAGTGCAACCCGGAGAGCTGCTATTGGTTAATCACAGTTAACCCAACTAAGTGTGGAAAATGGTCTTAAAGTAAGTGAATGTTGAAATCCTGAATATCATCAGTTAATCGTAAAGTAAAGAAGGTCAGAGTAAGTTTACCATGATATTGAGTTTACCGTAAGATTATTATTGTATCATATAAATTGAGCTGTCTGTCTGGTTTTATGCTGTTTATGGGTAAGAATAATACTACTGTACTAATTAATGTAAAACAAAAATACTGAATCTGTTTCATTATTTTGATGTTTGAACCTTAAAACTTTTTTTAATGCCTAACTTCCCACACTCCCACTTAATTTCATTAACTGCATAAAACAAACATATCAGTGAAGACCCAATCAAAAACTTCCAAGAAATAATGGTAATCATCTCTTTAGTCTTTAACACGCATGTTATAATGTACTGTACTACCTTTAATTTTTAATAAAGAAAAACAATCAAACTAAATCTCTCATGGTAATCTAACAATTTCTAGAAAATAGACATTGTTAAGAAGGGGACATCTGTTTAAATAAATGATGTCATGTACTTTTTAAAATGTAATATTTATTCGTGATTTGGAAAATGTTTCATTCTTTACAGTGTACTTAAACTGTAGACAATGACAGAGCCTGTTAAAGCAGCTAAAGGTCTACCACAACACAAAAATGCCTTTAAAGGTCAAAGGCCAAAACAAGAGGAGTCCATTAGAAATCTCAAAGATGTGACAAAGAGAACAGTTGCCCCTTCTGCTGAGGTCGAGTCATTGCTTTCGGAGTTGGTCAACACAGTTGGAGCGGTTCTTACATCAAGACCAACACATGTTTGGCAGGTAGGTTTGTTTAAAGTTAATTTTAATTCATTAGCTGTCTTGGGGGGGTTATGTCATGAAGGATACATCACCTACTGCCCTCAACAGTACTCAAAATATTCTTTATGTATACTGTAGGTTGAGCTTACTGGTGAGGTACTACACTCTGCTTGTACAGTACCAGTGGACATTGTGGCCAGGAAAAACAGGGACCAAAGTGCTGTATTAGCCCAAAGATTGCTTTATTGCCCATATTGATTCATGGTGGTCCACGGGTCATGAGAAATGGACTGCTAAATTTGTTTCCATATTTCATCTTTTGTTGATTTTCTTCTGTATATTGTATTCTGACTACCTGTACTTGTATATGGTTTAGGTTGCTTTTTTATCCTGTTCACATTGACTATGACTTGATGTTCTAGCCGAGGGTATATATTCTTTCACAAAATTTTACCTCTTTGCCATAGTATGTATCTCATACGTATGAGTAACTCATCATTTGGAATTCACTACAAAATGTGCAGAGTTTTTCACTTTTCATCACGTGTAAGTATATTTTTGCTTACATCAATCCCATCCTTGACAATTTTTTATTTTGTGATATACTTTTTATTGATAAAATCATTGCTTAATTTTGCCTTTGTTTTGAAGTAATATGTGGCAAGCTTTCTAGCTGATTACAGTCCAGTAATATGCAGTCAGTTGTGAGAAGGAAGGGGGAAGAGTTTTGATTAATTATGCCCTAACCCTTTCCTATTTTATCCTTGCCTTAACAGGTCATTGTGCAACCTCCCTTCCAGTTCTAACAGTGGGTAGGCCAAGTTTCTGAGCTTCTGGTTATGAGGAGGGAAGATGATTTATTTTTTCATCACTCTCATAGGCCAAGCCTAAAGTTTGTATCAAAGAAACCTACTCCTAGTTTTATGCCTGAATGTATTTGTCACTTGTTATGGAGACTTGGGAGATAACTCTTATGATTAACTTGGTCTGGTGATGGTAGTTGATAATTATTTTTAGGTTCTAGGAAATCTTCATTATTAAGGCTGTTTAGCTCACACAGTTAAACAATGTTCCTCTACTCTTGACCATAGAGGTTTAACATCCTGATTGTCGTTTGATGAGCAGGTAAGGTTTGTGCTGTACCTTTCAATACAGCTATAGCACATTGAACCTTTTGTTCTTGAAATATCATTTTATAGCCATGTTTAGTTTCAATGACTCAGATTTCCTCCCTCCTCCCTTGGGGATACTTAAGTGAACGTGATGCTGAAGTGGTTGATCCAGATTTGTCGTGTTGTAGCCAATGTATTATTGTGGAGAATGGTGCTGAAGACTCTCAGCATTTAATCTTGATAGTAGCTGATGCCTCACAATACTGTAGCCCCTTCTGGGACTATGGTTGTGTGGGGAAGGATTAACTAATTTTGGAAAGTTTTCAGGCTTTTTCAAACTTGTTCTGAATTGACTCCGGTGTCACATACCAAGGCCCTGAGATCAAGGTTTTTAACCCATTAGAGTGTTGACTGAACTAAAGCTTTCAGAAACAATCCCTCATATCTTTCATCTTCACTCTTCTACTTTTGTTAGTGTAGATCAAGAGATTGAGAAGCCTCAAACAAAGCAAAGGGAGGAAGTGACAGAGGTGATAGTGGAAGACAAAAATATAAACCACAGGAAATGGATTTGACAATCTGCATATGTAGTATACACATTAAGTCCTGAGGCTCCCCCATGATTTATCTTATACAGTATTAACAAAATATATTTCCTAAATAATAAGCATTTATGTCTAATGTTGGCCATTTATGACTTGTAATGGTTAAGGATGTTTCTTGAAAATGCAGTATTGGACTAAAGGCAAATAATATACAGTAAATGGATTGATAAACAGGAGAATGGAAGCTGGAGTAAAAAAAAATAAAGTAAAGAACTTTTAAATAAAGGAATACAGTTATGGAATCATGTTTCCTTTTGTTTTCACTTTTTTTGTATCTTTATTTGGACCCATTATAAACTCTATAGGGAGCTAAAAGTTTGAGAGACATCCTCACTGCTATGTGAATAAACATAAACTGATGCCAAGTGGCCATGCCAGGCCAAACCTACAATAGTCCAGATCAGAGGAGCCCTGATAAGTGAGGGTTAATTATAATAAATTACATAGTTAACCTTTTTATATTTTGTATAAATGTTCTCCCCAATTAATTGAGAAACATTGGTAACATAATATTTTATCTGTATTTTTTTCACAGGTGTATGGAGGGTTCCAGCGTATATATGATGCTATTCAACGCATTTTCTACCATGGGTGTAAGCACATAGATATGCGGGTGAGTTGACTCTTAATTCTTCAGCTTGTGTTAATTTATTACAGTACTGTATAGTGAGTATCAGAATCCAGATACACTACTGTATTGTGTTTTTCATCCTTGATTTAAAACGGACTTTTGGGTCTATTGTATAACCCTTCCCCTCAGAGATTGTCCATTAGATCAAGGGTTCACTGTAATTCTTTTTTCTTCATAAAAATGCTTTGGAGGGGACATTACATTACTTAGCTCAGTGTTAAGGCTGTACATAATAAATACAGGATGAACAAAACAGTCAAATTAACAAATACAATAGAGAATAGGTTTATACTGAAATGCTGTAAAAACTGATGACTTTGTACAGTATTAAACAAAAATAAGATTGGAATACTGTGTACTGTTTTTATTTCATTTTCTTGTACAGCGAGTTCTGCTATAACGCGTGTTTTGTTAACGCGAATTTGCTCTAACGCGATTTATGAATTAGGAACGATATTTGTATAACGCGAACGCTTGTGTGCTATAACGCGATTTTTGCTTACTATTTCTCCAATTTTGTGGTATTAATTGTGAATATGGTAAAGAAGAATATCTCCAAGAAGCGTTCTGGTGATAGAATTCCCGGTGATGATCGTAAAAGAAAGGATATAACACTTGAAGAGAAGCTCGATGTTATCAACCTCAAAATCACCCTTCTCCCCTCATCAAGTTACATTCATATTTTTTCAAGGTAAAGTGTTACATTTACTGTATGATTTCATTATTAGATATGAATGTAACATTTATTTAGACTGTGCTATCCTTTGTGTTAGGCTAACTACTAAATTTTTTCGATTTCGAGTAATCTGCACCTAACCCTATTTTCTCCATAAGCCCTGTTATTTCTATTACGCGATTTTCTATAACACGATATTTTACAAGAGCACAATTATCGCGTTATAGCAGAACTACCTGTAAATACAGACATGTAGGGGGGGGGGGGGGGGGGTGGTAAGTAACTGGTGCATAACCTCATTCATTGGTGAGTGTAGGGAGGGAGGGAGTTGGCAGTGATTCACAGCTGTGTACACATGAACCAGTACAGTATCATATTGGGTTGCATAAAGTAAACCAAGTACAGTAATGTATATCCCAAGCTGGTCCTTATAAAGCTGGTGAACAAGAGCAAAATGTACTACAGTATGGACTGAAATTTTTTTTACATAAGTCACTGAACTGACTTGTCATTTGCTGCAGGTGTTGTATATATTGTGGAAATTTGCATGTGTGGCTTTTGATCTATTTTACACAGGTATGGTACAGTATTTTAAGTTGATGAGGATGTTGAGGGATATATATTCACTTATTTCAGTGCATGATACTGTACAGTATTTGCATTTGGTTTGTGATTTTGTGTAACATCTACCAAATCCCTTAACTAATGCCCTTGAAATTCTAAAAACTCAGTAATTGTCATTATGAAAGTGAGTAATTTGGATCTATAAAACCCTATATTATTCCTGTCCGTCCTTTACAGGGTAATGCAGATTTATGGCCATTTGTGGTTGGTCTACGGGTTCTCAACCCGACACTTGGGCCCTGTGTGAAGATGACGACAACGCCCCAGCCTGCTGATGAATGGATTCGTATGTCTTTACAAAATCTTCAACTGGCAGCTAAAGTTAAAGCACTTACATCTGATAGGTACAGTACTCAATTTAAGCATATTTTGCTCACTGAAACTATATCCATATACCCACGTTCTTTTCCAGTTAGAAGTAACTTAAGTACTTCCTTGTTTGGCTTTAGCTTTCCTTTCTCCTGTGTGGACATTCATATGAAATATAACCTGCTTTGGCTATGGCATTTTTCTACCCATCTGTTAGTTAGTTCTTGGTGTTGAATACTGTATATAAAATTTGGTTAACATCTTTCTGTAGTTCTTGTGTATTTGGCTTCTTGCTTCAAAACTTTATTATTTGTGTTTTTTCTAATATCCAGTCTTTATTTGCAGAGACCATGCTAAGAAACATTTTCATCCATGGGCATTGATGCGATCACAGGAGCATACCTCAGCCATTATAACTTGCCTTCGAGCTCTTGAAGAGAACTCACAGTCTGTCTTAGCTGACATAAATCCAAAGTTGGTTAGTGAATTGCATCACAAGATATTTAATGGAAAGGGTTAAATTGTTGTAACTTGAGAACATCAGTTATTTTTATTTTCTTCATACTAGTGCTGGTAGTTCTCCTATGGACACAATGCTGTATGGCTCTCCCAAATCCAACTCCTTATGTATTATGACAGTTTGGGAAGACTGTTGGTGGTCAGATACCTCCGTGCCATTTTTCTTGTTTAATCATCGTCTGATCAATTAGGTACAGGTGATTGTAGTTTTTTCTCACAGTCACCGGGGGGGGGGGGGGGGGGAGGGGAAGCATCACCTAATATCCCAACTTCAGTGATGATTAAGGCCAAAACAACGAGAATATGAAGTGCATACACAAACAGATTAATCATATCGGCATAGATAAACAAATCAACGTGCACATTATATTTCATTTTTAATCTTGCCAGTTGTTTTCTGTTATGCTGAAGGCTGATGAGATAGAGAGCAAAACACAGACTCATTCTTCATTACCTTACAGTACAGTACTCTTAAAGTGCTGTGACATACCTATGAAGTTTTTGATGCCTTACTGGGTGTCCATCTCTCACTTCTAGACTAGTATTTGCTTCATCCATCATCTTCAACTTAAGTCCTTTTCTCTTCCTTGCTCTCCCATCTAATATCTACTTCTGAATATACAGTATAGTCTGCATTTACGCGGATTTTGTTTACGCGTTTGGTCATTTACGCGGTGCCTTGCCAGAATGAAAATGCTTTAATTACGCGGTAAATTTGGTCATTTACGCAGCGGGTGGCTGGAGAGATCCAGACCGCCGCACCATTTTTTACCCACGAAGTCCATTCTTGACCATACTCGGAAAGCGGCGTGGTGAGTTGTGCGCATTAGGCCGCTCTTACGTTATCGCTGACGTCATATGACGTATCGGCTGTGATTGGGCCACACATCCTTACCACCCACGCATTCCCTCCGCCGCTAGCTTTGATTGGTCTAATGTAACATGACGTGCCCTGCCACCAGAGGGTAGAAGTCGCTGACCTAGCAGGGCCTCTCTCATTGTTCTCAGTCCGCTTATACAGTTCTCTCTTGTGCCTGCTATTCCCCTCACAATCCACAATGGCTTCCGCGGGACCCCCACCACCAGAGAAAAACATTGAATTACCTGGACCAAGCCATGATAATGTGAAGGAAATCATCGAGTTGGGGGAGAAACTTAAGCTCATCCTTGACAACGACCCAGACAAGCATCGGTATGAAGCGTCTAATAACCATCTGACGAAAGTTATGGAGCCGTATAACCAGATCTATCTCGACAACATCAATGCTAGTCGTCAAGGTAGTGTTGAGGACTTCCTCGCCCGCAACCCACCACAACGATAGCCAGCCCAAGTCAGTGATATGGACTTTGAGACGTTTGTCTGGGAGGCCCTGCAAACCTCTGCGAGTAGTGAAAGTGATTCACCGGAGGGCAACTAATCTGCCCACTGCCTCAGAACGAGCCGCCATCCACGTGTGCCGACCCAGCTTTTCTACTAACGTAAGTGTTAAAAAACCTAATATTATTGATATTTCTCTTAATTATTAATTGTGTGTGCATACCATCATAAAATTAAGATGTTATTTTTACTACAACGTACGTATTGTGTCGGAAAAAGTGGAGTTTGAGGGTCGGCCCAGTCTCTTATTTCAATTAATCCCATATGTTCTGTTATTTCATTTACGCGTTTCTCGTTTTACGCGGGCCTCCACGGGTTCAATTGACCGCGTAAATGCAGACTATACTGTACACTCTTATGCAGGTTATTTACTCCCCATACATTACTCTAAATATACCCACTCCACCTAAACAATATCTAAATGATTATACTGTATCTTATCCTCTGCAACCTAATTATCCCAAATATTTTTCTCAAGTTTGTCATTTCAGTTATTCCTAATGTTTTCCTTCCTCTTAATCCCTTAATCCAGAGCCCATGCATCACTTTCACATTAGTTCAATGAATCCTCTATACATTCCCAACTTTGACTCCTGTGACCCAGTTCTCTATCCATACTTTTGTAAATATATCATTAACTGAAGTTCAAATTTATTAATCTGTTCCATTCATTGACACATTCACTCAAAGATGTCTGAACCACTTTTCCGTCTCATATTTATTTATTTTTTTCATCACTTGACTTTTATTCATATTCACTGTTAACTTTCTCCTAGTACACATTCACTAAGATTATTAACTTTTCTTCTAAATCACCCACCAGCAGTTGCCACACCTCCCATTTGCATCCTGTATTCCTATAGAGTACTGTATAACAAACTTGTTTCCTTCCCCATCACTCTCTTCTTACATATCTCTCACTACCCCATCTGTGATTATATTGAACAGCTGTGGTGACATTACATGCACATGCATGCACACAGGTGTGTGTGTGTGTGTGTGTGTTTTCATGAGTGAGTGAGTGAGTGTGCGAGAGTAGGGTTATTAGTCCTACACCTCGTGGACTGTTGATATGAGACATGCAATTCTCTCATATATATATATATATATATATATATATATATATATATCTATATATATATACGTACTTCTCATTTTCTCATCCATTCTCATTAGCAAGCTCCAGGCCAGCTATCTATGTGACATCATCACCATTTTATGGCCATTTTCTTTGTTTAAGGGTTAACCATGATTACCTGATGGCAAAATTCAAGCAAGTATTATGACTGGATACACCTCCTATTGCCAACCCATTTTTAGAGTGGTAACTGGACGTTACATGTAGGACTTCCACGTGCCCTTTTAGCTGCCATGGCAGGGTCTGTCTAATACTTCTTTCAGATCTATACCTCCTTATATCTGTATTTCTTGTTTACCACACCCAATCCATTTGTTATGTAGTATTGCTGTGAAGAAAAATATTTCAACATTTCTAAAATTAATTTTCTGTTTTTTCCTCTTGCATCCAAGTCACTTTGTAATGCCTAAACACAAATATAGTATTTTTAAGCAGATTAGGAGTATGAACATTTTATTTAATACATTTAGGAAATAAATTCCTTATTGCAATAGACTACTGTATATGTACATGTATTAAGAGAGAGATCAGGTCAAGTAAGTTGAAAAGTAGATTTTAGGGTGAATTATTATCATTTGCATAATATTCCTTTTAATTTTGCCTTGGTTTAACTCTTTATTTCAGTATATTGTACATTGATCTTTTGCACAACTGATAATCTCACAAGTGCCTAATTTTAATACTTGCAGCTTGTAGGGACATATCAACCACCACCTGGCACTACGTATACAGCGAAGACTGAACCTGCCAACTCTGAGAGATTACGAACCAAACCACTTCTTTGGGATGCAAAATCATCTGGCGTGACAAGTAAATTTGGGTTTGATAAAAAGTCCACTTCATCTCTACCCACCAGTCCGGTGACAGATAAGGAATGGCCAGCAGTATGGTCACATTCTAGTACCCAGAAAGGAAATTTGAATAGAGAGTTTTTAAAAGATTCATTGGCTCCAAGCAGCCCTTCTCGTTTAAATGCTGTGGAATCCTGTAAGAGTAAAGAGATGCATAGTAAAGTCAAGGGCCAAAGTAGTGTGCTGTCAAATGAGGGAAAATCAAAAGATTCCATAGATACCACAAAGCCCCTGAAAGTGAATGATTTGAAAACCCAAGACGTCACGCTTATGCCACGAGAGAGCCCAGATGGCAGTTCCGATAGTTCAGACTGGCCTGCAACAAGTCCTGTTAATCAGTCTCCCATTTTTATAGCAAATGAAACTTCCCAAGTATCCAGTAATGCAGCTCTTACAACAATATCAAAACTAGTGCATGGGAAAAATATCCATGTTATAACAAATGAAACTGGAGCCAGACCAAAGGAATTCTCTACTACCCCTAAGCCAATTATTCAACCAGTTATTAATAAGGAATTTTTGGATATAAGTGATAATTGTAGTGGACCAGGGAGTAGTATTTCTCCTAGCCTCTTGCAGGTTAACTATGGAGGTGAATACTCCACCAGTGATGGGGACAGTAGCTCAGCTTATAGCATCCACAGACCAAAAGGATGCACAGGGTTCAGAACTCCACAGTTACGAAGTAGGGCTAGTAGTGGTAGACTGGCGTCAGTACCTGCAGATAGTGACCCAGATAGTGAAGACACTGTAGATGGGAATTCTCAGGCTTCTCGGAGAAGGAGGCGACCCCCACCACTTCAACAGTCCTCTGTCAAGATATTAGTAGATAGTCGAGGTGTTTTGAAGTCTGAAGGAGGTAATCTTCAAAATTCGTCTTCAGTTGATCATCTTGCCAATGTTGTACCTGTAACATCAGGGCTACCACTGACCAGTGATTTTCCAGTACCCTCTACTACCTCTGATATCTCAGGAAGTAACCTTCCACATGTTATGTCAACACCAGTGGTTGCTAAAATTCCCCCTGAGTTTATGGAAGATGTAGCATTAAGTGCTCCTGAGAGAATTTTAAAACCAAATTTGTTATTAACTGAAGCAGCTAAAACAAATAAAAAAACTCACAGTCGCTCTCGGTCAGATGGATCCCAAGAGTTGATTGGCAAATTACGGTTATCACAGTCTAACACTGCTCCTGAGTTAGAATCTAAGATGAAATCAGGAAAACTAGAAGTGTCCCAAAGAGTGACTGGTGCGAGTGCACCAATTCCAGTACGTAAACGTTTTATGGAAGATGGGGGACACAGCATAACACCAGCAGCTGACTATGGATTCTTCCCACGTCCTCAGCCAGGACAGAGCCTCATAGGATTCCTCTCATCAAAAGAGTTTCACAAGCAGTATGCTGATCTTGACAGAGAAAATGCTCATTTTAACATATCTGAAGCTGTGATTGCTGCATTAACTCAGGTATGGTTCATATTAAGCTGTAGAGTATAGGAGATAAAAGTTAAGCCTACACACTCCAGATTGGTGCAACATTCTATTTTTTATACCAGAATGGCATAGATTTAAAACTAATTATTCTGTGTGTGTACATATTTGTGCAAGCATGCATGTGCGCATTTGTTTGGTTTAATAAAGGCCACATTATGGTAAGGTCTGTTTCCAGTGTATCACTTTGACATCAAAATGGGTGTTTTTGTTAAACTTCACATGCTTGACAAAGTGCAGAATATTAAATTTAAGTATGTATCAAAGGTTGAGATGACTCAATCCACATCCAAAGACTATTAGGAATCTAAAACTCAGGGAAGGGAATCTCATCCCTCTTTTGCTTGCCTTCTCTGATTCACAAGGCATATGGAGAACCAATTACTCAAAATTTCATATGCTTTTGTTTTCAGATTTAAACTATGTATTTAGGATTTTATGAAGACTCTTAATTCAGTATATAATTTTGTATTCAGATGCAGTTTGATTCCTGGCAACAAAATTATTGTTCAAGTCCGGGAACAGCTGATGATAGTGATGAAGAGATTCGCAATCTACAGGCTCAGATTAGAGAGAAAAGAAAACAAAAATTATCAGGCTCTGTACAATCAACATCAGTTTCAACCACCACAGTAATTGAATCAACCTCTGATCCTCAGACTTGGGCCTGCAACTCTCCAGTAAAGTTAGAGAGTAAGAGCACCTTCACTCTTTTTGAAGGGTTTCAGTTTTAGCTAGTTATGTCACCAAATTATCAGATATAGTGTTACTCAATGTACTTATCTCAGTTATGTGACTTTCTTTTATAAGATTTTTAGTTTCATATATAAAGATTATTAGACTTCTCTTGTAAAGACAATGGTTACAAATTTGGACATAGGTAGGAAAGGTATTAGCATGTGTACATATGTATTTTGTTGAAAATTTTGCAGGTACAACAGATTACAGTGTATATGAGTCAACACAGAGCTCCCCTTATAATAGTGAGTCAGATTTGATCTCAGAGATGGAGGAGGAGGCCACAGGGAATGATGGATCATCAAGCTGTGAAGGTGAGGATATTCTCACTAATTTTGCCATTTATTAAATGAATTTTCTGCCAGTAACACAAAGGGCTAAGGTGTCATTTCTTTGTAAAGAGAATGGAAATTCATGAAAATAAAATTTTTTCTGGTCATCACCAAAGAGGTAAGGTCAATTCCATGACACACTGGTTTGATTCTGTGATCACCCTTGGTTGGAGAACTTGATTATCTTTGCTTTGCTCAAAACTATCACTTTATCAATGAATCCTAACATGGCTAGCTTTCTCTCCTAGGGATTGCATCTGTAGATGCTCCTATATGTGTATAATGTTATGGCAAATGGCAGTATTCATTATCTGTTACCATTTTGGTGTCTTTATGGTGACTGTTCTACACACCACACCATCCTCAAGCTTAACTATGAAGTTACAGTAGGGACAAACAAAAACATTCGTTTTAGATAATGGGTCAAATGACAAGTTCTTTGCAGACATAATAAGGGGGTCCCCTGATTATGAACGGGTTCTGTTCCTGAGGACGTTCTTAAGTCAGATTTGTACCTAAGTCAGAACACATGCTGCATACCGTACTTGCATAATAATGTTTAGAATCCCACTATAGCATAGCCTTAGTCTTTATATACATCTAAAATCACTTAATTTAAGAGAAAAGTAGAAATATAATGACAAAATACAGTAAATGAAAGTAAAAAATAAGCCATCAGGTAAATAAAATACAGTACTGTAAATTTCAAGTTTAACCTATTCATATCGGCAGGCGTTCGTAAGTCGGGGACCCCCTTTTATGAGATGCTCCAAGTGAGAAGTAGACCAAGTGACAAAAGTGAAAAAAAAATGCAGTTAAAGTTTTAAAAATTTTGAAATAAGGATAATTGTGTGATAAAACACAACTCAAAGTTACTTGTCTTGTTCTCGCCAGGAGTGCCTCATACGTCAGTGTCATGCACTGTACTGTAATCTGTACGGTCCTTAGGTTCTAGTACATTGGAAGTGGAAATGAGTCCCATAGGTTTGTTGTGCTATTAAAGTCAGTGTGAATACAGCACCCTGAATACAAAGTTTGTACACCAATGATATATACAAGGAGAGAGTGTTATTGCCACTGCATGTGACTTCATTTAGTACCCCAGCAGCAAGGTTAGGTACCCATATGTATCTTGTGGACATGGGATACCCTAAGCACACACCAGAGACCTTTAGGACAGGAGGCAAGTTCTATATTCACTCTTTCGTTGAATTTACTAGATGGAACCAGTAAAGAATGAAAAGAAAAATTGAAGCATTAAAGTTTGCTTTCTTCTTGTGAGCTATGAGAACAAGTTTTACACTTTTTCAAAGACCTTTGGAGATATTTAAGAGTAATATGTGGGGAATTCATTTGGAAAAAGGGAATTACCTTTAGCTGTTCATCTTAATGCAGGACACATTTCCCTATAATCTGCCTGTAGGAGATGCCAGAAACAAAAAATCTTATTCATTTAATTTACTTCTGACTCAAAGAGTGCAGTAGAGTATATCCTGTATGTTTACTTTTTTTCAACATTATATTTCAAGAGCTTTATTTAACCTTATAAATAAGTACTGATTTTTTCCACAAAACCTGACCAACAGAGACTCCAATCTTACGATCAAGGAGTACTTCAAATAGTGGAGAGTTGTCCTTCAAGAGTGACATAACATCTGCAGAAAATGTGGCCCTAAACCTGCTGAAACATTTCAACGAACGGAGGCTTCCCAAAGCCTGTGAACTGGAGTGGCTAGTGTCTGAACAGGATGTCCCACAAAAGGTGAACTCCCTATACGTGTTATTATATCACTGTTACCTGTTCATTACATTATCACTACTATATACTGTACAGTACTGTACTTTTTTTTATTAACCCTAAAAATGATGGTGAACTTTTTACTTAGACTACGGTATTTGCTTGACAAGGAAAGATGAG
Source organism: Homarus gammarus (assembly GCA_958450375.1). Classification (NCBI taxonomy): domain Eukaryota; kingdom Metazoa; phylum Arthropoda; class Malacostraca; order Decapoda; family Nephropidae; genus Homarus; species Homarus gammarus. Next base: position 5,618,129 of record CAUDMG010000569.1, read on the forward strand.
GGTTTAATTTTTTTTTAGAATTTTAACGTTTTCTTGTGAAAAGGACAAGATTTGTTCATTGAAAATGGTGTTGTAATCCCTCCCATAAACAATGGGAGGGAAGAAACTGTGTATGTGACCAGGTGGGAGGATTTTTGCCGTGCGCCCCACCTTTGGACCTGTTTTTATTACCGGTTCATTATTATATTCTCATATGATCAGTCTCCCGCAGTGCATCCGTAATAGAAAAAAATACATTGCCGGGATATAATTTGTAATTTGACCTGAGAATAACCAAATAAGTTGTATCATAAAGTACCACTTTCTTGACCCCCTCATTCCCTCTCTCCCTCCCACAACATTTAAAGCTAATGAAAATTTTCAATAAGGCAGAAATCCTTTTATTATGATGAAAAATAAAATGAAACAAGGTACCAAGATGAAAATAATTACACTCTGTACAGTATTTTGTTTTCCATAATTTTAATTTTACAGTACAGTATATTGGTGCGAGACCGAGACTTGATAGGGCTGGACTTACAAGGAATGCGGACTTGTATCTTGACAATGCTGTTGTTTTCTGTCCCTTTCCAAACACAGGTATCCTCAGATGGCTATATCTCTCCCAGTGACCATAAAGAACAGGTTTATGGGCATGGGGCATCAACGTCGATAGGGCGAAAACAAACGAAAGATGATTCTCGGAGGTGTTGTACTATTGTTTTACCACAATGATTTTTGCGGTCAAAATCAGTGCCACTACTACAGTCTCCTGCATGACAAACACCTTATGCAACATACTGTATAGAGAAGCACTTCTACCTCTCTTTCCTTGTTGATTTCCTCCTTGTCTCTACTCTGATAACTAATTTATCAGCGTGACTATTGCTGAAGTTCACACGAGCTATCATTTCGACAACTCTACCAGTTCTTGAAGTTCACCCTCAGTCTTTGGTTCCCATCGTATTTTACTGTACAGTACAGTACTTTTTTCTGGTTGTCAAGGCAGCTCTACTGTGGTGAGAGGTCTTTCTGTGCTACATGTCACTCGAAATAACAGATACTCCTCCATGATGACAAAAAGTGTTACTCGTACAGGGAGGAACTAACACAGAGAAAGAAAAGTTGCCACCTGTTACAATAATTCACTCAAGCCAAAATAAGGCACCAAACTTTAAAAAATATGACACAGAAAGATCCAAATTATAGCTGTTCATTGTCATTGCAGGACAAAAGGCACTTATTATGTACAGTATTGATAATTTCATTGGTTTAAATTGTCATGGGAATATATCAATACTTCATTATTGCTGAATTGCATTCAACTGATACATATTTAAACATTTCAACCACTCAATACCTGTACTACTAACCATATTTATTCTTTTTTAATCCCTCAAATGTTTTCACTCGAAGATAATCTGATACTGTACTTAATAATTAAACAGTAATTATGCCCTGTTAAATGTACTAATTTTCTTTGTCTGGGGGTAGCTGTTACCTTTACCAACAAGTGTAGCAATTAGTCCTGATGATGGCGGGGCAACTAAGGAATCCCAGTTACAAACTCAACTGCGTGGAACTTCTGACTGGGCTCCACCCCGTCCCCAGCTTATTCTTACTCTCCACGCCAACACTAAGTAAGGAACGGCTGTAATATTCCTACATATATTAATACTGCACTCTGAAAAGTATGTAACTGAGATATACAGTTTGGGTTTTACACTAATACAAACTATTTTATAATCTTCAAAGTTTATGGGTATGATCGTCTAGGTAAATCTAATCACCTCTCTTCCAATGAGGTCACTGTGCTGGGGTTTCTAAACATCTATAGCTATAGTTGTATAATAATAAAATTGGTAACAGTCACTAAATTTGAAGTAAATGATCAGCTGATTACACTTAGTCTCAGCCTTAAAAGAAAGCGCAGGTGAGCTTAGTTGTTTTCAGACAGTTTTTGTTATTTTTATTTATTTTTACTTCCTTTTTATCTTTTAGACGCTCTGTGTTGATGGGGACTCAAGGGTGGCGATGTGCTGGCTGCGGAATGAGAGTATCAGAGAGTCTCAGCAGGCACTTCAGGCTCTGCAACTACCTAGGCCGGTACTTTTGTACTACTTGCCACAGTAACCAGACAGCTATGATTCCTGCCAAAATTCTTCATAAATGGGACTTCAAATTGTAAGACAACTTTGTGTATTGCTTTAATGTAAAGTATATCACTGTGTGTCTTCATTATTTTCATTTTTCCATATGTAGAATCAGATTTTTAATCTTAATTTTTCACATACTGTTCTCTGCTATACCACTATACTTTACATTTTAAAATAGTATAATTATGTAATTATTATACAGTATGTATAACTCATCATATTTGATATTTTATAATTTTTTTTTCCCTCAAAACAGTAAATAATTTAATTTAATGAAATTCTCTCCTGCAGATGCCCTGTTGCTAATTTTTCTTCTGAACTAATAAAAAGTATGAGGAGTGATCCCCTATTTAATGTTGATGCGCTCAACCCTGGGTTGTACAAGCGATGCAGACATCTTCACCAGACATATATCTACCGACTACAGCTGTACCACACACTGCCATACATCAACACTTGCAGCAGAGCCGAAAAGTAATGCAAATTCCAAATTTTTGTGTTGAAGTGATCCATCTGTCTCTGTAATTACCTAAGTCAGGCATGTCTCACAGTATAGGTAGTGTATCATTAACTCTGACAATGTTCTGGTTTGCGTTCTCTGCCTATAGAAAGAGTTTAAAGAGTCGAAAGTGGCTGGAGGAATTTTAGGGAGCTGCTGGCAAGAGAACCGTCCCTTCATGTAAAAGGAAATCTATACAACTGGTGTGAGAAGTGTGATGTCGTATAGCAGTGAAACATTGATGGTCAAAGAGGATGACATATGCAAGCTTGAATGAGTTGAGATGAGGATGAGGAGGTAGATGTGCAATGTGTCACTAAAAGATAGGAAGCCTGATCAGAGCTAAGTGGGTGGCTGTGTATTATTGAGAATATTGGCAAAATGTTGTGGAAAAGTAGACAGAGACAATTTAGGCATGTAGAGAGAATGGATGAGACTAATTGGGTCAAGAGGTGCATGATTCTAAATGTGAAGGGGAGGAGAGCCAGGAGTAGGCCAAGAGAGGCAACATGAGGAAAGGTGGTAAGAAATCACATTAGAGTTAGGAACTTGACAAGTTAGGATATTTAATTAAAATTATATTATGCTTCTGATATTTTTTAATGTAACTTGAACTTATCATGCTACCTTATAATGGAAACACTTAGAATAGAAAGAAATAATGTTGAGATGGCATTTATGATTATTTGGTTTTGTAATCTAATTCTTATTACAGGGAAAAGAGGATGCTAAGTAAGGCACCTCCACACTGGGCTGCAGAACCTCACGCTTACTCTCTGGATGATCTCATATCGGTCAAAGCTGGTTTGCTAATGGTAGAAATGAAGAATATTGCCTCACAATGTATAGTTCATATTGCTAAATGTCAGGTGAGTGTAGTTGTATAATTTTTTTTTAAATTAAACAGAAAACATATGAGACAAGAATTAAAATTTATTAGTGTGTGAAAAAAAGCTCATTTGGTGAATTTTCATTTAACGACGCCCATTTTTCCCTTTGGATCTCGTGTTAAAAGCTGAGATGTATTCCAGCCTTTTTTTTTTTAACACCCCATGATATAAATTTTGATGTGCTCCAGCCCAAAGAATTTTTACCCTAAAGCCTAACCTAACAATGATTAAATGTTGTTTTAGTACACTTTACAGAGGGGCACAGTACTGAAGATGTGTTCTGCTTGTGTTGGCAGAGCATTGTTAGTTTGAAGGTGGAGGAGACAGAGGCATCTTCCTGTCTTTCCTTCTGAGGAGTCAACTAGAGTCAATGAATTCTTCCTCTTGAATGTAGTTACTTCACTTGTATATGTCTTTGTCAATCCTAGAGGTGTACAATTTTTTTTCTGCTGCTTCTTTCTATACACCTCATTGTGGTACCTGTACTCACTTGTCTTGGAGTGGCATTGCTTGTAATGCCAGTTGTCTTTGAGCTCATCGTTGTTGGGTTTAATCATAAAATTAACAAGAAACAAGCTAGCAAATGCAATGTACATTCCACAACACGAGAAAACATGATGATAAACAAACATTGCCAAGTTGTCTAAGGCTAACTGGCCGTTCAACCAACGACAAAGCATGACTATCCCAACTCCATGAATGCAAGTTTGTTCATTGAATTGTTGTATCTTAAATCACTGCTGCCATTAAACTGAATTATTATTCATCGAGTACTCATTCAACAGAACTTTGCTGTAGATTGTTAAAAAAGGTTGAAAAGTTGTCCTTGCCTCTGGGGGTGAAGAGAAATCTACTATCTGTTTTTGTATGTTTTCTGTTACAAGTATCAGCAACCTCTTTTAGAACATTTTTTATTTGAGTTTGTAGCCATTGTAGTGCAGTATATACAGATGACCTTCTGTTGCAGGATAGGGGGATAGATCAGAATGGTTTCAGTCCTGCTAATTAAATCTTTTTGAATGAGAAGTTTGTTGATCACATTGTACAAATATAAATCTTGACCATTCTTTACAGGTGTGTGTGGGACGAGGCTTCATCTGTGAAGTGTGTGGGGAGGGGGAAGCCATTTTCCCATTTCAGTTGGATTCTACTGCACTCTGTAATACTTGCAGTGCTTGCTTCCATGCTGGCTGCTTCTCTCCCCTCCGTTGTCCTCGCTGTATCAGACGAGAGACACGGCGTTTATCCCAAGATCATCTTGATAAACCAGACTCCTAACATTTGCTTTGGTTTGTTAAGTTGAGAATCTTAATTTTTAATAATATATTTATGTCTACCTATCAATCTTGCCATTTTCATGTTGAATAATATCTTACTGTCTAAACCAGGGGTTCTCAACCTGGGGGGGAATTTCCCCCCCTCAGGTTTTCAGGGGGGGGGGGGGGGGGAAACTGATACTAATATGGAAAAAATAAAGGATTTTCAGTATTATATGCATATTATTTGGAATGCACTTTTTGAAGCAGACAATCTTGGAAAGGAGGGGGAATGACATTCTGACATATGGTGAAAGGGGTGTATGGGGGCAAACAAGGTTGAGAACCACTGGTCTAAACTATCCATCATGTCAAGCTACTTACCGGTATCTAGATCCATTATGCCAAAATATCCCCTCTATCTATTATGCATATCAATCTTATTCCATCTATCCAGCAAATTGACATCTATATATCCCTGACTATCCACCTTTATCTTCTTATTTCTTGTATATACATTTAGCACTGAAGCTCTAGTTTAGGAAGCTTCTTACACATGTGATAGTTGCACCTAATTACCGATAAACTTTAACCAAAGAATGCCATTATCCTTTCACAAAATATGATCTGGTTCTTGTGTAATGCTTGTAAATATTTTTACTGTTTGCTGAAAGAATCAAAGCTGACTGCCAAATAACAGTTCAAATAGGTACTTGTTACTGCTTATAAGCAACCATTAGCCAAGTTGTTTGTGTATTGTAAACCAAGAGCTAGTTTAAGCAGTTTGGTAAGCAATTGCAGTGCTAAGTAGTCAAGTACCATGACTGATCCATGCTAGTTAACTTCTTGCCAGGGAGTCATCATCCCACTCATCACAGTATACTTCAAGTGCTTCAAGCTGAAGTGTGAACTTCTGTTATGTGTAGACCTATGCAACTTGTCATATTTTGTGTGACCTGCTACAGTAGTGGCAAGTGATTCTGTTGGAGCTGAATAATATATTAGACAGTCCAAGAGGTCAGATATACACAGAAGGTGATACTTTGAACTTTATATAAAAATATAATTTGTATATGTATTGTGTAATAAGACAGATGACACATTACAGCAGATTATGTTTGTGCATAAAGAGAACTTGAGTGAATATAGAGGAAATAAACATTTATGTACACATTAATATTTCTGTTGCTCCAGTATTAAAAAATATTGGTACGGACAATAGTTTAGTAATTCTTAGATTATTTTAATACACTGATTGCATGATACAATAAATCCACCCGTTAATGGCATAAATTAAGAGTTACTTGTCAATTTAGGAATTTTATTAATCCCACAAAAATCAGAGTTTAACTGTACAGACACTCCCCGGGTTAGAGAACACCTGGTTTACAGAAATTCGAGGATACAGAATGCCTCCCATTAGTTCCATTGCTGTATAAAAATTTTCAGGTTGCCCAAGAGTTTCTGTTACTACGGAAGGTAACTAGAATGGCGTAACAATAATATTTGCGGAGGATTGTGCATAAGGTGGCTGAGAGCATCCCCTTGTGAGATGCCATCTGTGATTCAGTACAGGGTACAGTACATGTTTACCTTATGGAAGGGTCATTTTCAGTTTACAGAAAATTTGGCAGCTGTGCCCAAGCTTTTGAAAATTATAATATTAATACAAAACTCATCATTGAAATTAACACTGGATAGCACTCTGAAGTGTACAGTACTGTACAGTCTATATAAGAAGAACAGATTTGAAAAGTGATATACTGAACAGTACAGTACTATATTAATCAAATACAGGTAATTTAGTTTTCACAAAGTTGCATTCTAAACTATTAACAGTTATTATCCATGAAAGTTTATTAATTGGGCTTTGGCTTATTGAAGGGTGTACTGTATTTTTGGAACAAAGGTATTTTAAGATTTATGTTTACATAATAATATTCAATGGGATAATGCCACCCTATTGAGGGAAACCCCATGAATTGGATTTACTAAATATATTTGTATGCTTGAATGCTATTTAAATATTAGAGTTTTAGCACTGTATAATTAACATGTTAATTATATTTTTAAGGTTTTCAACAATTTTGCACATACTGTACTGCATAAGATTTTAATTTTTTTTTTTTAATACCAGAAAACCCCTTACCTGTATTTCCTGAACATCTCACTGTCATGACTGACTACATTTAAGCTATTACTGGGTAATGAAGAGGGCAACACTACACCTGAGTCATGGATGGAAACAAAGTAATATTGATGTGACTATGTTTCAGTTTAGTATCCATCCCATGAACCAACATCATTTAGCTTGCTTTCCTAAGAATAATACATGTTCAAAGTAAAAATAAATGGTTATTCCCAACTGTAGTCCACTGTTGTAAATGAAAACATAGCATTATTTATTTTATTTTATTTATTATTTTTTTTTTTTTTCATTCGACTTTGTATAGTATAGGCGAATGCTGTGTGTAAAATTTTGATGTAGTGGTTCCTTTGAACTTTTACACACTATTTTGGGGAAAGTGCCTGGGTATTATCTCTTATAGCTTTTGGGGATTGTATGTACAGTACAGTGCTTTATTAGTACAGGTGTTAGAATGTACAGTTGTCCACATATGTTATACTGTATTCCTTGTCTGACATACGACTTGGTACATATGACAACACCGCAGTGAGAGTTGGGGTGGAATGGTGGAGAGGGACAACAGAGTCGAACAATTTAATTATAACACAAATACGTTAGGTCTAGAGGCCATCACCCAGTTGGATTACCTTGACTGCAGCGGTGCCACATGTACCAGGTTAAGTGAGGGGAGAGGAACATAACATTTGCGGGCAGGTGTACATCTAACCCATCCAGTGAATATTTTTATGGTGTGACATATTAGAGTCGTGTCACCTACAGATATTTCCTTCATACCTGAGGTTTACTTGACTTCATAATCTCTATTTTAATTTTTAGGGGGAAGGTGAAAGGATAGATCCAGCAGCTGTGTATTCAAAGCTAACTTTTCAGCAAGAAACAATGTATTAAGGGGGATGTATTCCTGACCAGGAATTTTGTGGGTACTTGGGGTGATTTTTCATAGAGAAACATTTACAAATTGGTAAAAGCACATGGTGTTACTTTTTTTATTACAAGAACATAGCAAAAATATGAAACATTTTGAAACAATTTAAATTTTGGTCACAAATTAAATTTTGATACGTAGATTGAAATTGCAATACGTACCGTATATGAATTTGGGATAAACTTGGTCGAGCTGCACCTGTTTTATTTCTTTTATTGACTTTATTATTTGAAATGGTAGTTTTATTTTATGTTGTGATTTTCATTGGATTTGTTATGAAAGGATTTTGTAGTGAGGACCAGTAGGGTGAGTAGAGGTCCAGGAATGTTTCCTTGTTAAATGTGGTATATATGATAAATGGATTTCTTTATACAAAGTTGCCTTTTCCGATTTTTTTTTTTAACACAACCCTTGCATAAAGCAGAGAAAACCACCAAATCATTGACATAAACATTCATGGTTTGTTGTTTTGTGGCAGACTAATTAGAGAAAGTATTTTTATGTGGCAAGGTTTTTAAATTACCATATTGAGTCTTGCACAGCCACTTGAGGAGTTGTGTGCTTTGGCTGTAGCTTCCTGTATACATTCAGCAGTGATCATAGTTCTCCATCTCCAATTTTAATTTAATGTACTGCAGAATTTGCAGTTTGATTATGATTAAAGAGTACTTTATCAATTATCATTAATTTGAAACAAGAATACAATTTAAAAAACATGCTAAGCTTATCAGATATGAAGTGTAACCAGGTCCATGGGAAGCCTGGTGAATGTGTAATAACTAACTGACTGAGTTCAGATTCTCAGTTGTTTTGACAATAAATAATCCTCGAGAGTGAAGACATAAGAATGGACCTACAGTATTTGGTTGACTTAAGCTAAATTGCATGTATGAAATCAATGTTAACACTGATTAATTAGATATTCACTTCATACCAGTTCTGAATAAAATTAACTTTCAGAATATATATCTGTTTAGAGCTAAGAGGGAGGCTGGGTATTGAGAGTACAGTACTGTATTTGCAAAATCCTGTGAAAAGGAAGGCTGAAATGGTTTGGGCATGCGGAGAGAATTGATGAGACCAATTGAGTCAAAAGGCAAAAATGAAAGTGGTTCCCATAGGCATGACTGCCCAGGGCAGTGTGGATACAGCACACTGTATACTGTACTAAGCCTGAGGTACACGAGGAAAAAGCATGGCCAGTACTGCACTCAACCACCTTCACGTCCCCAAGTTGTAAACTAGGTACCCATTTACAGTTGGATGAACTGGGAGCACCCGGGAATCAAACCACCAAACCCTGGAACAGGAGGCGAGCGCTGTATTTACTTGACCACCACTGACCTTGGGTCAAGAGGTACACAAGCCTAAATGCAAAGGGGGGGGGGGGAAGCCAGGAGTAGGTAGACCAAGAATGACATGGGAGAGGTTGTAAGAAATAACTTTTAGAGTTAGGAACCCGACAAGAGAGACTGCAAGAGACCATGCAGCATGGAGAGCTGCCGTCAGGTAACTGCAGTTAACCCACGCAAGCGTGGAAAATGGCCATAAAAATAATGATGATGCTCAACCATTGTAATTGGAGATACAGCAGCTATTTTACTATGTTTTAGAACAAAGCCTTGTTTTCCACATGATTAAAATCTGAGAGTAATGCAGTCAGTTATGTTGTGGCAACTATTGGGACACATTACAGCTATATGTGTAGTGGGAGCTTACAGTACAGATTTAACATAAGTGGACTTCATCTGCAATGGTTGTTAGCTTGGACAATAATTACCAAATTCACATTACAGTACTGTATTGTTGAATTACTACACATTGATTCCGAAACGTTTCTTATGCACATGCTTACAGTATGTATAGATTGCCAAAATGATTGCAGAAGAATTACTGTGTAGGTAAATTGGCTATCTAAATACTGTACCTTATATTAATATACAGTACAGTACAATGACACTTCTCATGTACTCTTTACTGTGTTAAAAGATATAATTTATTGAATTATGATGTTATATTCAAGGATAGTACATGGAGAAAGTTAGCTTTTGTGTGGTATCATTAAATGTTTAAATCATGTACAGTATGTGGTATTTATTTTGGTGTTTGCTTAGTGTCTAAACCCCTCCCCCCTTAGGGCAGTGTTTCCAATCTTTTCGAATCGCTTAACAAAACTTTTTTCCACCTCCGAAAGTGTCAATTTGTTTGTAACTTTGACAGTAAATGTATTCTTATTTCTATATATATATATATTTTTTTTTTTTTTCACTCATATCTTCAGAGATAATGTTTTCAAGCAAATATACTGTATCTTTACATACATTAATTTGGGTATTAAAATGAGACTCAACTGAGTCTCAATAGTTATATACGAATTTATTTGCTATACAGTATATCAGTATTAATCGAACATTGTGTATGAGCCAATGAGCTGCAAGGGCTTGTACAGTCTAGTAAAAAGAAACTGACTACCTGTATTGATAAGATGTTTCTCGTAACTGCATTTTTCACAAGTTCATAACAGACTCCACAATAAAATTAGATGAATCCCAGTTATATGAAAAGTTGTAGGAACATGATCTGTCATTTTCTTTAAGATAGGATACACTGTTCCTTACAATTTATTATTTTCATATTATTTGTTTCTTGAGTTTTTAGAGCTTATGTTAATTTATGTAAATAATATATATTTTAAATACAGACTATAATAATTGTTTAATGCTAGCACAATGGCGGCCTTACCACAGGATGTATACATTTCTTTATGTTGGTAGGAACTGGTTATCACATTTACACAATGACTTTATTTATACTATACATTATATCTTTTTCATACTCATTCTATGTATAATTTAACTTCCAAAGCCTTATATTTTTTCAAAGATGTAGCCTTATGTGCTTCAAATAAAGGTTCCCTTTAAACAAAATACTTTTTATTTTATATAATTCAATGTATTATGATAGGTTGCAAGACCCTACAGCTGCCTTCACATAAATTGAGTTTGGAGCAGAGGAGGGGAACACAATGAACAATTTTCTGTTTTTGTATAATTTTCTCTCTGGCTCAATTTAATATCTTTGGTACTCTCATTAACTTAAACTTGGAAAAACGTGAGAGAGGAGGACAGAACACTATTAACAGCACTGTATGGTAGTAGTGGTCCCTTGCCAACTGCGGAGGTTAGGTTCCTGAAAATAATCGTGGGTTTAAATCTGCGGTTGGCAAGCATAAAGGCTTACGTATGGGAAATAGGGGGTTATGCAGTAGATTCCATGGCTGCAGATAACACTCATCAAAGCCTAACTAAGATGCCTGTTCCTTCACTAAGCAATTCCTTCACTGTACTTTTAATTATATTTGAGTCAAATACATAAAAAATAGCTTAATATAAATTAAATATTGATGTACGTTTTATTGTACAGGGGTTGTATTTACCTTTACGATATTGATGGATAAGTTTGATGTGGAGGGAAAGGGCAACACATGCCTGTATTATAGCCTCGCTATTTTTTGTGGTACAAATCGATGATTCGTTTACCCCCATAGCACATCCCACTGATGCTATATAAATGCTCTCCCCATGCTCTAGTCTATCACACACTTTATCTTTTTTTTCTAATGTCATTCCTTTCCCTTTTCGCCTTCTTCTCACCTTATAACTACCACTTGATGAATGCTTAGGGACCATAATCAAGGGCAAAATCAATGTTATTATAATATAAAATAAGTAAGAGAATACGAAGCAGTACAGTATGTCAGCATGCTATGAGATCACAACACTGAGCATGGAGAGCTGTGGCTGGCTGCGGGGATGGTATAATCCGCGGATACCTGTACATAAAACTTAATGCCGCGGTTGGTAAAATGGTATGCAGAGTGAAAACCGTGAATACATGGAATCTGCGGATGGGAAATCCATGGTTGGCGAGGGTTTAATGTAGCACTATAGTGGTGGTAGATGTAAAGTAATACAGTACTGTATTAGTAGTTGTAGTACTGTTAAAGTTGAAGTAGCAGTTCTACAATCCCAATGGTTAAAAATGCTAAAAGAAAAATTCCAGCATAGAATTATAAATAGGATAAATACCAATTTGTCAAGTATTAATTACATCTTATGTTCCTTAGTGCTCAGGAATTAACCCTCTGGTACTCTTGGCCATGGTCAGAAATCTCAACCCCTTGTGGTCTTTCAACACAAATAGTGTCGTTTACAATCTCATCCCCTTGCAGTCTTTCGATGCAGGAACGACTTTTCAATATATTAGTAAACATTAGGCAGAGTTATCCAGACCTAAATTGTACCCTTAGAGATGCATCTGCCAACCCACAAGGCATTTCTGTTCATGGGAGAGGTGCTCTCGGTGTGAGATCGGCTAAGCAGGAAGGGTTGTGCTATCACGGGAGCACTTAGTGATACAAGCTGTGTCGAAAGACTACGAGAAGGTTACAAGTACAAGCTGATAAGCCACAACAGAGTGATAATCTCAAGGCAATAATTTTTTTTCTTCAGAATGGGCACTTATTGCTTTGGAAATGTTTACAACTTGAGTACAACAGTAAAAGGTGCAAAAAATGGCACCCAGAACTCTTATTTATTGATTAATCAGCATTTCAAAACAGTTAAAATCACATCTAAAGACAATACACAACCATGTACAGTACTGTAATAAAAATTGTACTTGCCAACAGTGCACAACAGGGGTCTGATTGGCTGCCCAACCAACAGTAAACTTTAACATGGTGGATCCAGTTTTTAACCGTCTAGATATCTGAACGACCTTCAGATATCTAGACGGTCCGTACCTCGTAACAGTCTTCAAGAGTGAGGTGCTTCCCCGCCTGGTCCCCGAGATATGCTAGGGACTGTCAGTCGATTGAAAATGTCCAAAGGAGGGCCCACCAGACTGTTGCCTGCACTTCGACACCTCAGCTACCCAGATTCGGTGCTCCAGAAACAGTGCTCCAAAACCAGTGTTACAGATCAAGTGCTCCAGATCAAGTGCTCCAGAATCAATACCCCAGAAACAATGCTCCAGAACCAGTGCCCCAGAAACAATGCTTCAGAATCAATGCCCCAGAAACAATGCTCCAGAACCAATGCCCCAGAAACAATGCTCCAGAACCAATGCCCCAGAAACAATGCTCCAGATGCAGTACTCTTATTCACACAGAGGATGATAGACGTACACCTATAGAACAGTCTACCAAATCGAGCTGTGGAAGCGAAAACAGTACTGGGCATCAAAACAGTCATTGACAAGACTATCAAGAACAATGGTGGGATCCTACACAGGCTGCTGGCGCCCATACCTCAGCATGGTGAACTATAGTGGGCGGTTATCAGGTAAAGACAGTAAGTAGGTACAGTACAGTTGGTAAAATTTGGTGAATGAGAAATATATTCAGTAGTTATCCTATGAATTGTTTTCTCTAATGTTAAGCGTTTCAGTAAGTCGAGAGGGCTAACTGTGTTATGTTGGAGACTATTTAATGTGTTTTATTTATCATTTCCCTGTTATCAGCTTCTTAGCAGTTGATTGATCGATTAATTGAGTGATTGATTGATTGAATGATTGATCGATTAATTGAGTGATTGGTTGATTTTATTGGGAATTCAACACATGTTTAATAAAACTACAGTACAGGTAAGAACAACAATTACAAGAAAACACTTATCATATAGTGTACATTATTAACGGAACTCCGAGAATAACATTGAAAGACAGAAGATTCATTGATTAAAACACACAGAAAAAGGAAACACTGTCTCGCTTGACTTGATCACAAACACTCCCTGCAGTACCAATCTTCTCCACAATACGTTTCATTGTTTTGTTTTGAGAAAATCTTGAATTTTGGAGGTTTATTATGAAATTATATTTAAATGCCAACCACTGCCAAAATAGATCTCTATAATGAACCATCGCTGAAGTACTGATACGTAAAAAACGAAAAAAAAAATAGTTATAAAGTGATTTTTTTTTAAGCGTTATCATCATTTGTCCCATCACTATCACCCTCTCCTTCCCTCCCTCTCCCATTTATCCTCCCCTCCCCACCCCCCTCTACCTCATCCACACGCCGTCTCTCCCTCTCTCCCCCCCTGCCCCCTTTCTCCTCAACAACTATCACGAGTGTTGATTGAAATTCCCACTACCTGCCCCAGGCCACGTAGGACGGAGGGGAGGGAGGGAGGGGTGGCTCCTGTCTGAGTACTTCCCCACCAACCCTTTGTGGCCACCTGTGTGTGTGTGTGTGTGTGTCACATAAAACAGACGGGATTTACGTGGTCTGTCAGAATGTATTTGTAGGCAGGGGTGAAGGTGGTAGTGGTGGTGGGTGTAGGCAAGGGTGATGGTGGTGGTGATGAGATGGAAGGTGTAGGCAAGGGTGGTGGTGGTGGTGATGAGGTGGTGGAGGGTGTAAGCAGCGATGGAGATGGTAGTGATGATGTGTAGCAGTGATGACCGACCCATGGCACCTACCTGTCCCCTACCTCAACACCTTCCCCTTTCTAGTCGAGACCACTCCCCTCCCCCTCCCTCCCACCGGTACCTAAATGGACAAATCACCCGTTTTGGTCCTATGAATATTAACGCGAACTGACGCCCAAATTTCACTATTGTTTAGCGAGACGTTTAATAGCCCACTCTTCCCCCAATTATCTCCACCAATTCCTATAACATATTATGGACCGATGTGTATATCTTATAATATATAATTCAAGGGTCTAGTTTCTATAATGGAATAGCTACCCAAAACCTTATTAGCAGTGTAGATTAGATTACAGGTAGCGGTGTTGGAGGTGATGGGTAGGTAGTGGTGTTGGAGGTGATGGGTAGGTAGTGGTGTTGGAGGTGATGGGTAGGTAGTGGTGTTGGAGGTGATGGGTGGATAGTGGTGTTGGAGGTGATGGGTAGGTAGTGGTGTTGGAGGTGATGGGTGGGTAGTGGTGTTGGAGGTGATGGGTAGGTAGTGGTGTTGGAGGTGATGGGTGGATAGTGGTGTTGGAGGTGATGGGTGGGTAGTGGTGTTGGAGGTGATGGGTGGGTAGTGGTGTTGGAGGTGATGGGTAGGTAGTGGTGTTGGAGGTGATGGGTGGATAGTGATGTTGGAGGTGATGGGTGGGTAGTGGTGTTGGAGGTGGTGGGAGGGTAGTGGTGTTGGGGGTGATGGGTAGGTAGTGGTGTTGGAGGTGATGGGTAGGTAGTGGTGTTGGAGGTGATGGGTAGGTAGTGGTGTTGGCTCAGATGTGTGTTTTGGTACGTAGTCCAGCTGAGTGGTGGTAGTTATTGTTATTAATGAATCACTTTGTTTTAATAAGATATTACGCCGTGCAATAAGATGAGATGGTGGGAGTGTTTGTCATGTTGCCTTGTCTGTCTGTCTGTCTGTCTGTTCTGTTGCCTGTCTGTCTGTCTATTATAAAATGACTCGAAATAACTCTTTTTTTTTTATTCACTTGAGTTTGTAAGATTAGATGACAAAGTTAGAACAGAGCTTAAGGGGATGATATAATCTCTATAAACTAACTTGTGAATAACTTATCTGAATTTGCCTGGGCGTTAACAGGAAGGCGTTCACGAATACGACAAACTACTGTCCACACATCTTCACGAAAGTCATCCAAATAAACTATAAAAAAAAAATCTCTACATCCTCAGACTAATTTTTTTTTACTCAATGAAGTTTTAAATGATTACTAAATTGTGTTATATTCTGGTGGAAGACGCTTTTATTATTTTTTTTTTGGGGGGGGGGTCATTTATAAGGTCCTCCACCTAACTGTCCGAGGGAATGAAGGAAGGAAGGAAGGAAGGAAGGAGAGAGAGGGAGGTGTTTCTGTGTGTGTTTGTTTGTTATCCTTAAAAGGTAAAAAGGACAGGTGTAATAACTCAGGTGTATATTCTCATTAAGTAATCTAACCTGTAACCCTATTTTCACGTCACAACCCAATTCCACTTCAGGTAACACAGTCTAATCCCTATACCTATTATCCCAATTAGGTGTAATAGTCTAATTGGTACTTAAAATTAATAGCCATTTCTTAATTATTATTCATTACGTAAAAATATGATGCACATAATTACTATAATGGTCATAACATTATTGTAATTATTTTTCAATTTATTCTCCACCCAGCAGTCAAATTGGCCAGTTTATTCAAGCAGTCGTTACCTAAAATAGCCTACTCATATAATGGTCAATTAGGGTTTGATAATTAACCTACTAATTTCGCAGTTTACATAATGTTAATAAAAAAAAAATAGCTGCTGCCTTCAAACAATTATTTCCCAATTTCACTTCGTCACCATCCCCTATTTGCGCGTCACCATACCCTATTTGTGCCTCTCTATGTTGGAGGGCTAAATTTCATAATACTCTCACCTCTCCTCCTTATTTCCCATTTGCATTTTTATAAGTAGACAAAAATTGGGGATGCTCTTATGCAAATCTTGAGGCGGACATCAAAGGCGCCCTCGTGAATACCTTCCTAATTCTCGACTTTCCCTAAACCAAGGAAAAGAGAGAGAGAGAGAGAGAGAGAGAGAGAGAGAGAGAGAGAGAGAGAGAGAGAGAGAGAGAGAGAGAGTCTTAGATTGGTTGTCACGTCCAGAAACAATGTAGACATATACATACACATATATACATACATACATTCATACATACATACATACAACAAATAAACAGAGATAAATGCACACACACACACACACACACACACACACACACACAGAACTTCCCGCCAGCACCAAAGTTTCTTATGAGCTTCACCTCGTCGCTATCATTCTCAAATTTGGGGCGAATACGGTGTCTTATCTGCCCCGGAGGCACCATCCTACACCCAGGTCCTGCCATCCTACACTCAGGTCCTACCATCCTACACTCAGGTCCTACCATCCTACACCCAGGTCCTACCATCCTACACCCAGGTCCTACCATCCTACACCCAGGTCCTACCATCCTACACCCAGGTCCTACCATCCTACACTCAGGTCCTACAATCCTACACTCAGGTCCTACCATCCTACACCCAGGTCCTACCATCCTACACCCAGGTCCTACCATCCTACACCCAGGTCCTACCATCCTACACCCAGGTCCTACCATCCTACACTCAGGTCCTACAATCCTACACCCAGGTCCTACCATCCTACACTCAGGTCCTACAATCCTACACTCAGGTCCTACCATCCTACACTCAGGTCCTACCATCCTACACCCAGGTCCTACCATCCTACACCCAGGTCCTACCATCCTACACTCAGGTCCTACAATCCTACACCCAGGTCCTACCATCCTACACCCAGGTCCTACCATCCTACACCCAGGTCCTACCATCCTACACCCAGGTCCTACCATCCTACACTCAGGTCCTACAATCCTACACCCAGGTCCTACCATCCTACACCCAGGTCCTACCATCCTACACCCAGGTCCTACCATCCTACACCCAGGTAATTTTGTTAACGCCAACTAATTTTTTTTCTTTAATTCTCAAAGATTCCTAAGATAATTTTTCACATAACTAGCATAGCTCTCTCTCTCTCTCTCTCTCTCTCTCTCTCTCTCTCTCTCTCTCTCTCTCTCTGTGGAAGAAGGATGGAATGAAGGAAAGAATAATTAGTCTCTCTTCATGTTGGTGGTGCGGGATGTTACTAACGCAGACAAATGAACAGAGAGATGCGCATGGCTAAGCTAGATAGATGGATAGATAGATAGACGAAAAGATGTTAGGTTGATAGATAATTGGATAGGTGGATAATTAGACGAGAGAGAGAGAGAGAGAGAGAGAGAGAGAGAGAGAGAGAGAGAGAGAGAGAGAGACTAAACAATGATACTTCAATTATATCAGCAATGTTGGTCAGACTGTCAGCATAAGTAATCAATACGTCAGCTTATCAAGTCAGGCTGTTATCGCGGGTAGTTTAGTCTGTCAGCATAAGTAATCAGAGAGTCAGCTGTAAAAATCACGGTATCAGGCTATCAAGTCAGGTGGTTATCAGAGGTGGTTTAAACTGTCAGACTGTCAGACTACGAAGCCATTATATGAAACTTTTCCTCCGACTAGTCTGAGAGTTCCAAGTGAAGTGAAAATTTGACTTTCAAATACTTACACAGGATGAGAAAGTATAAGACAGGCGGAGGCTACGTCTATGTCTCTAGTGAGTCTCTAGCTGGTGGGTGTGGGCGGGAGGCTGTTGGGGTGGGGAGGAGGGAGGAGCAGGAGGAAAGGTAAGATGAACAGGAGGAGGAGGGGGGGGGGCGGAGGAAAGGTAAGATAAGAGGAGGAGGAAAGGTAAGATAAGAGGAGGAAGAGGGGGGGGGGGTGGGACGTGGTGGTGGAAGAGATGATGGAGTAGGGGAATGGGGAGGAGGAGGAGGGAAGTGATAAAGAAGGGGGTAGAAGAGGAGGAAAAATTAAGAAAATAAGAAATAGACAAAAAATTAAGAGAAGGGAATGATAAAGAAATAAAACAGGAATAATAATAATAATAATAATAATAATAATAATAAATAAATAAACATTTCAACCATTTGCCAACACCAAAAAACACATATTCAGAATCTTACCAGCTTACCTCTCTCTCTCTCTCTCTCTCTCTCTCTCTCTCTCTCTCTCTCTCTCTCTCTCTCTCTCTCTCTTTCAGTGCTCAGCCGTCGCTTTCAAACCTCCATCAAAACACCTTTCAAGAGATACCGTAAACACACAAACATTAGCAGGAGCAAACACTTCCAGCTCACCACCACACACTCTCGCTACGTCTTCTGATCGCTGGCAATGGTAACTGTAGGTGTGTGTGTGTGTGTGTGTGTGTGTGTGTGTGTGTGTGTGTGTGTGTGTGTGTGTGTGTGTGTGTGTGTGTGTGTGTTTCTTTTTTTGTCCAGCACCACATACTCTTTACCCCCCTTTCATCCACTCCTGCATCGCCTCCTTCATGAGGGTCGAGTAGAAGAGAACAGACCCGTAAATCACTCCCCCAAGCACCGTAGGTACACATGAATCTTCTCTCCCCCCCCCCCCTCCCCCCAGCGTCGGAAGCTTCCCGTCTATAAATCAAGACAGTATCGTCGCCAGGCCCTCAAAACCTAGTGATACCGTCCACTCCAGCAGGCGAAAAAGACCCAGAGGAGCTGCCATCGTAAATTTCCCTTTCGAGAAGTGAGCGAGGTGTATCTCTCTCTCTCTCTCTCTCTCTCTCTCTCTCTCTCTCTCTCTCTCTCTCTCTCTCTCTCTTTCTCTCTCTGGAAGTCTTACATTTGGGTCAATCAGGAGTCAATAAAAAAAAGCTCAAGGGAAGAATCTTATACAGTGAATAAGGTGAGTTGGTGGGCGTAGGGAGAGATCCAAAGAGGTCCAGGAGGAGGGGTAGGGGGAAGGGGGGAGGAGGGGGAAGGAGGGGGAGGGGGAAGAGGGGAGAGAAGGGTCGAGGAGTTGGGGAGGAAACGCCTTTGATGTCGTCCTGAGGGGAAGTGCCGCCAACCACCACCAATTCCTTAGATCTGCATTTAGATGGGAAGGATCTTGACATTCGAACGAGACTTTTATTTTCCGAAAACCTACATCAAAGATAAGAGTTACTTTCACCACAACTTATACGGCAACACAGAATGAAGGTTTTATTTTCACGGAGAAAATCCACATAAAAATGCATTGCTTTCACTGTGGGAGGAGGAGGCGGTGGTGGTGGTGTTCTCTCTTGTAGGAGGTGATGACGAAGGAGGGTCTTCACTTGTTGGTGTTGTTTATCAGTCAACAAGATGCATTTTTTGCTGTCAGTCAATTCTTGTGTTGCCTTTGGAATATACTATACATTACGTGCACATACACACTACTACTACTACTACTACTTTCTGTCACTCGGAATCGAGTATGACGATAATCCAGCTATGGTACAATGATATGAATTATTAAGGATGTCACCTTCATTAGTGAGTTTTGAGGTGACTAAAGAGGCCGAATCGGGACCGGCAGAGTCGTTCACAGATGTTGCACATGTGGAGGGTTACGTCGAGTGCGGGAGGGGCGGTGGCAGCGTCTTTCCGGCACACACACACACACACACACACACACACACACACACGAAACTTTAATAAACAAATCATAATCTCTTTTTCAGAGCGTCAGGGAGACAGACAGTTACACCTCATTTACGATAACACAAAGTAACACGACCCATTACATAGATAACAGAGATAACTTGTCCTGGTAGGGTGATGTCACGTAAAGCCTTAGGTTCCTTCATCATTTATTCACACGTAAAAAAGAATTATAAACAACAACACGTATATTTTACATCCTCTTCATCATTTCTATTCATTTACTCATCATACTCTAAGGTTCTAATAAAATTCCCGTATGATTTCTCCTGTCTCACAAAAAACCCGGAAATTTCTCTCTTGGAAATTTTAATACAGTGAGGTAATTTTTCCCGTAATATGTCAACAGCTTCATGTTTGTTTATTTACATTGTGAAAACTACGATAAACCAGAGTCATTTGGGAGATAATACTCTATTTGTTTGTGGAGAGAGAGAGAGAGAGAGAGAGAGAGAGAGAGAGAGAGAGAGAGAGAGAGAGAGAATTAGCTAATCTGCCGTGATTGGAGTAAGTGGTGGGGAGGGAGGAAGATGTGACAGCCTTGGACCAGCGTGTAATCTCAAGGGAGCATAATGATTGGCTTGGAGCATAATGATTGCCTTGGAGCATTAATGTGAGGGATTGTAAATGTCGGGACAAGATGAGGAATGAGTTTAGTGAGTTATAGTGAATCATAGCGATGTATTCTGATGAATTGAGTTGTGTAGAATTTGTTAATTATTTGGTGTAAGTTATAATTTTGCGGAGGTATTAAAAAATATAATTAACTCGAGATGTGTTATGAAATATTAATAAGAGAAAATATAATCGTTATCTATAAGTAGTATGTATCTCTGTATCTTTTAAAGCTATCTATGTGTGTCTATGTCTATCTGTATGTCATTATGTCTGTCTGTCTCTTTAACGGTCTCCATTTTCCTTCATATTTCACTTAATCTTTCTCTCTTAATCTCTCTCTGTCAATCTATTTCTCTTCATGTCAGTCTCTCTCTCTCTCTCTCTCTCTCTCTCTCTCTCTCTCCGTCCACCAATATAGCGAGCGAGTTTGTTATTCAGCCAAGCCATAAAGCGAACTTGATGCAGCCGACAGACCTGTGTAAACAAATGGGCGTGTTTACCCAGCCAGCCAGCTTATTATTTTGTTGTTGTTGAATTTACAGGTAAGAGAGGCTAATCAACAGGTAATGGACGGCAGGTGGGCGGATGGACCATGTGTAGTGATTTTAGTGGTGTTGGTGTTTATGGAGAAAGAGTAACGCAATAATAATAATAATAATAATAATAATAATAATAATAATAATAATAATAACAATAATAGATGTTTTTTTAGGTTTAACGGCGTGAACTAACAAGAGATATTTTTCTGTTAAAGGTGAGATAATCAACAGGTAACAGACGGCAGGTGACCAGAGGGGGGAGGGGGGGGGGGCAGGGTAGGAAGACGGCTATTTTTTTTTTTTGTGATTGAGTGAGAAAATTCCCTAGACTGCGTTGGTACTAGGGGACAAATAGTATTGTTTGAGTACCGGTGAGAAATATTACATAAGATCTAGGGATTATTCTGTCTGACAGAAGTTATCAGTATTGACAGAGATAAGATATCCTAAAGTAGATTCTGCTGTTGTGTTATCCTCCTGAGAGAGAGAGAGAGAGAGAGAGAGAGAGAGAGAGAGAGAGAGAGAGAGAGAGAGAGAGAGGCCTGAATTCTACACATCGAACCCGGCACCGTCAATTTAGTTTTGAGCCAAATGACCGCCATTCCACATATTGTAATTTGATTTAGGGAACCACAAACAGGCCCATTGCCTCAGTGTAATTCATAACAGTACAGGTCCAGTAGGGGGTCGTTGTGGGGGGTCGTTGTGGGGGTTTGTTGTCGGGGGTCGTTGTGGGGGGTCGTTGTGTGGGGGGGCGTTGTAGAGAGATAAATAGATAGATAGATAGATAGAGAGACATCGTTGTGGGGGGTTTGTTGTGGGGGTCGTTGTGGGGGGTCGTTGTGGAGGTCGTTGTGGAGGTCTTTGTGTGGAGGTCGTTGTGGGGGGGGTCGTTGTGGGGGGTCGTTGTGAGGGGGTCATTATAGATAGATAGATAGACACCACTCCAGCACTACCACACCATCACCACCACAACACCTGCTACGGATCTCGGGAGTGTTCCTTCGTCAAAAGAAGTCTGACGTCATCATTCTCCGTCAGGAAAACGAGGAAAATTGGTCGACTGTGAGGGGGGGGGGGGAGCGGGGGAGGGGGGGAAGCGGGGGGGGGGGAGGGGGGATGCGGGAGAGGGGGGAGGGGAGGGGAGGGGGGATGCGGGAGAGGGGGAGGGGAGGGGAGGGGGGAGGGGGTTGTGATTGTGTCCTTTCCTTGTAATAGAGGGAGGAAGGGGAGGGGGAGGAATGGGGGATTGGTTGAGAGGGAGGGGAGGGGGAGAGGGAGCGGGAGGGGAAGGGGGAGGGAGCAGGTGGTTGGGCTTAATGGGTTGTGGTGCGTGACTTAACACAGGTGAGGGGACACGCACGGTCACACACACACACACACACACACACACACACACACACACACACACACACACACCTAAGAAGAGACTTACACAGCTAAAGAAAGATTTATATACAGACACTCAGCGAAGAATAGACATACACTTACACATAGAGACAAACACCAAAAGGAGGAGAAGTAAGGTGAGAGGGGTGGAAGAAGAAGAAAGGGGGGGGGGAGAGGAGAAGAGGGGGGGAAGAGAAGGAGAAGAATAAGAAGGGGGGGAGAGGAGGAGAAGAAGAAGGAGGATGAGGGGGGGAGGGTAGAGAGCCAGTTTACGGTCTTCATAAAGTGCAGTTCTTTTAATAAAGGTGGCTGGGTGGGCCGAGCAGACGCCGCCATAGGGAAGTAAAGGTCAAAGTTATAGGGAAGAAAAAGAAACGAGCTATAGGGAAAAACGGTCATTAATAGGGAAGAATAAAATCAGAGCTATAGGGAAAAAGGGGGTCAAATATAGGGAAGTATATAGTTTGAAGTTATGGAGAAGAATTTTTTTTTTTTTAATTTACAGGGAAAGTTTTCACAGTTATAGGGAAGACTAAGGTCAGTAAATAGGGAAAAATCATGGTTATAGGGAAAGTTATAGTCATAGAGAAGAAAAAGAACATAGCGATAGGGAAGAAGATCATGGCAATAGGTAAGAAATCTGATTAGAGCTATGGAGAAAAATAAAAGAGTTATATGCCATATTAGTCTACATAGGCAGAGGAAAAGAAGAGGGAGAGAGGGAGGAGGAGGAGGGAGAGAAAAGAGGAAGGGGAGAAGAGGAGGGGGTTGTAGCAGGAGGAGGAAGAGGAGTAGGAAAGAGAGGGGGAAAAAAGGGGGAGGGGGGAGAGAGGAAAGGCAGGAGGAGGAGGAGGGGAAAGAAGAGGACGGGGTAGGAGGAAGAGGAAGAGGAGGAGGAGGAGGAGGAGGAGGAGGAAGAAGAGGACAGGGTAGGAGGAGGGGGAAGAAGAGGACAGGGTAGGAGGAGGAGAGAGGAGGGAGGGGGGGGGGAGAGGGGGCAGTAGAAGGGTTCAAACCGCTGTTATCACCACACTTTTACGACAATCTTCGGTACTTTGACGCGATTTCCAAAGTTTTTAAGGAAGATCTCGAGCAGTATTTTTTTTACGGTCGACTTGGAAGGCCGATAAGTGAGGTGATGGCCAGGTAGCTTTAACGAGACTCTTAAGTATATAAAGATAAGATAATAGACATAAATTAATGAGGTACCTGAAGATTAGACACCCTAGTTTTATTTCACCTAATGATAAATGAGTCAAATATTTGGTTAAGTTAGGTGAGGTTAGGTTAGGTTAGGTTAGGTTAGGGCTAGGCCAGGTCAGGTTAGGGTCAAGGTTAGGTTAGGTTAGGCCAGGTCAGGTTAGGGTCAAGGTAGTTAATCATCAGGTGAAACAAACTAGGGTGGCTAATCCTCAGGTGATCCATAGTACCTTTACAATCAGTGGCGTTATTCCCATCTCCCAAACGTCATCAGGAGAGCTAATATTTTTGAGGCCCTAACGAGAGGGTGATTAAGTACCGTCGTAGAGTGATTATCTCTAAGTGGTCCCCAGGGTAGTCCACTCACCCGTGATTACTGCATGTCTACTACCTCTCATACTGGTCTCGTGTGTGTGTGTGTGTGTGTGTGTGTGTGTGTGTGTGTGTGTGTGTGTGTGTGTGTGTGTGTGTGTGTGTGTGTGTGTTTTTCATCATATCCTACCAAATATAAACTAACTTAAATCATATCTATAGAAACTTTACCTAACCTAACCTAACCTAACCTAACCTAACCTAACCTAACCAAACCAAACCAAACCAAACCAAACCTAACCTAACCTAACCTAACCTAACCTAACCTAACCAAACCAAACCAAACCTAACCTAACCTAACCAAACCAAACCAAACCAAACCTAACCTAACCTAACCTAACCTAACCTAACCTAACCTAACCAAACCAAACCAAACCAAACCTAACCTAACCTAACCTAACCTAACCTAACCTAACCTAACCAAACCAAACCAAACCAAACCTAACCTAACCTAACCTAACCTAACCTAACCTAACCAAATCAAACCTAACCTAACCTAACCTAACCTAACCTAACCTAACCTAACCAAACCAAACCTAACCAAACCTAACCTCATCCCCACAGGTAGCATCAGGGAGAATTACAATCATCAGGTGAAATAAACTGAAGGTATAAAATTCAAGTTCGGATCCAACTTCGGGTTTTAGTATGAAAAAAATATTAATAAATCCCACTGACTCCAGACAAAACCGATTTCCTATAGTCCCGGTGAACCCATATTGTAGCTTCGGATTCGGTTAGGCTTCGGGTTCGGGTATCAACATGTCATAATGGGTTCGATACCAAGTCAACCTCATACACTCCTGGCCCCAGACGCCTCCTAAAGCATGGTTCGACACCCACACCTACCCACACACCCAAACCACCTTACACCACACTCCCTCCGCTCCCAGGAGGCCCTCCTACCCTCGCACCTCCCAACCACCGCTGACTTCCTAGGAGTGCCAAGCAGTCCTCGGCCCTCTGACGTAGGCATATAAGTCGAGCCCTGTAACTCCACCATGTCTGAGTTGACTGGAGACACAGCTGCTCGCTTTAACTCTCCTGATGCACTGAGTGAGCCAGGCGACTGTGGTGTTGACCTTGACACCAACGGAGAAGATGGCTTTCACCTAGTTCAGTCCAGGAACAAGCGGAAGGCCGAAAAGGCAGAAAGACTCAGAGACAATCAACTACAACCACAACCCCCCAAGAGAGTAAGATTGTACTTCCCTGGAGGCACATCACCTGAAGACAAGTATCTCTGGCTGAACGATGCGGAAGACAAATATCCTGAGGCTGAGTTTCAGTTCAGAGTCGGTACACAAGATCATGTTCTGATTAGAAACGAACCAGCAGTCATACAGGATCTCCTCACCAATAGCATAAGGGGAATAACCATGGAACAATCATCCCAACCATCGAGCAAGAAGACCATAATAATCATTGGGCTCGACCAGTACCAGACCCCTACACTACTAGAAGCCCATCCCTACATCAGAAGGACGAAGCGACTCAGGGGCAAGAATGCAGTCATTGCAGACTGGGTTGGCTCGGAAGACCCACCCAGGACCATTCGAGTCCGTGGTGCCTATCGGACTCTGAAGGTAACTCTCTATCAGCCCCCTAACCGGAGGTGTTACAACTGTCAGCACTGGGGCCATGTGTCCCGGTTATGCCCCTCGACTAAGCCGTGGTGTGGTCTCTGCTCAAGGCAACATGCAACACAGGTTTGCAGAGATACAGTTGCTCAAGGGGGTGTCATCCAACAGAAGTGTATTAACTGCAAAACAGTTGGAGTTCCTGTATGGCACCCTAACTGTTCTAGAGCTCCTACACCCCTTCAGCGCCCAGGCCCGCCACCCAGGCAGGTCTCAAGAAACACTAATGCTGCTAGGGTACTCCCTACGGCCAACCCCTGGCCTGCCCTCCCCACCAAAGCTCCAGGATCATCACCAGCAGTCATCGAAAGATCAGCATGGGGCAACACAGACGTACCGACACAACAGGTAGCTGCCAACACACTCCATGCATATCGTGAAGAGATCAATGATGTGAAAAATGAAATTAAAGAACTCAAAGCTCAGGTTACAGCTCAAGCTCAAGCTCAAACTGAAATGTTTAAGAGCCTCTGTGATACACTAAAGGAAAAAAACACCACCAACACAGTGCAGCAACTTCGGAAAAATTGCAGTCAAACTGAAGACATTCAGATGTCAGTACCAGATGTGGAAACTCAAGACCCACCAGGAACTAGTGTCCACGCAGAGGAAAATAGTGATACTGGTAACAGTTCTACTGATGCCTCTGTGGACATGGTCAGTGAAGATGAACAAGCACAAACAGAAAATGGTGGTGATGTCGAGTGTAACCAAAGTGAGTTGTTGTCTGCCACTGAAATACAACAATTGTTGAGCCGTACATGCTCCAGAAATGTTTCCAAAAGGTTAACTGGCCTACTGCCTGCCGAAGGGACAGGCAGCGCAGAAAAGAACAGTATCATACAGTGCCTTTTGCTTCTTTCCAAATACATTTCATAATGGCCAGTGTTAATACCAGACAAAATTCCAAATACATTTCATAATGGCCAATGTTAATACCAGACAAAGATACAGAGCGGTGAAGGTGATGAGTTGGAACATCTCATCCCTTAGAAAACGATACCCTGACCTACACCACAAAGTTGTGACTGAGGACATCGATATTGTGTGTCTGCAGGAGTGTCTCACACCTAATGGTAAGCCCCCACCCAGTCTGCCCAATTATGTGTATTATGATCCTAGTTCTACTCACACATGTTTGATGTATGTTAAGAAGTCACTCCCGCATGTACCTCTTGTATCCAAAAAGACTACCAACCTTCAGTACCATGGGATCACTATCCACCTGGGCAACTCCACACTCAACGTGCTAAACGCCTATGCTCCCTCAGATCAGCTTCAATACACAGATCTCCCAGACTTTTTACACACTGAGCCCACTGTCCTAATGGGTGACCTGAATACTAGACACAAGAAATTAGGTGACTCCACCACTAACACCAATGGTAGGAGACTTATCTCACTTCTCAGCGCATATGAAGATGTTCAAATTATAGGTAATAATGAACCAACACACATCTATGGCGGGGGTCTAGACAAATGTATTGGCTTTAATCTATCATACACAACTCATAGCTCTGATGTTGTCACTGATCTTATGTCTGACCACAGCCCAATCCAAGCTAGTATACATGTAGCCAATGGCACCCCCACTGGTGGTAAACTCAACAGACGTAGAATCACAGTCAAGCAAGAACATGAAAGCCAGTTCATAGACTTCATCCATGACTGGTACAAGGACTACAAGCCTGACAATTACCAAAGTTTCCATGACGATCTGATAGATAGGACTTATGTATACTTCACCAACAATGCCTCCACCAAAAAAAGGAGAAAACGTGGTCAGCATAATGGGAACAGGCAACAGCAGTGCTATAATGACCCTGAGCTGAAAAAACACAGGGCTAGGGTCAGGAGGGTGGGTAAGGGTTACAGACAATTTAGAACACCTCAAATGTTACAATTGTATCAAGCTTCCCTTGCTGCTGTCAGGGAACGTGTAAACGAACTCAGACAAAATGCATGGGAGACATATGTCAACAGCCTGAACCAACACACATCCCTCAGCAAAGCCTGGAAAGACATAAACATAATCAGAGGTAAAAACAGAAGACACGTCTCCCATCCAAACCCTCTGCAAAAGTCGAATGAGCTAATAACAAAGTGGGCTCATGTGTCGAGCTATGACATGTTACCAGCTAGGACTCGGGGACTCCTTGATGCGAAGTCTGTAGAGAGAAGTAATCTTATTAGCTTTATGCTGGGCAAACAGCACGATGAGTGTGATGTTCCATATACTGAGTGGGAGCTTGACGCCGCCCTCGCCAGGGGTAGGTCTACTTCCCCTGGAGAGGACGGGGTCACCTACAACATCATTAGACTACTAAGGCGCGTGCCAGGCAATCCATTGTTGGTATTGTACAATATGAGTCATGCCGAGGGCCAACTACCCACATCATGGACCAGCAGTATTGTTGTACCAATACCGAAACCAGGACAGCCTGATGCCTTTCGTCCCATATCACTAACCAGCTGCCTGTGTAAAACCTTTGAGAGGATGGTTCTTGGCAGACTCTTATATAGAATCAGAGAACACATGTCTCCTAACATAAATGGCTTCACCCATGGTAAAGGTGTACATAATTGCATCACCACATTCCTAACTGTGCATGGTGATGAAAGGCACAGATACACCACATTTCTTGACCTAAAAGCTGCATTTGATATTGCCAATAGGCAACTGATATTGTACGAACTAGCCAAAATGGATATAGGAGGTAGGCTGTTACACTGGATAAGTGGTTACCTAACCAACAGAAGGGCTGCTGCACTGTTTCAGGGATACAAAAGTGAAGTTAAAGATATGCAACTTGGTACCCCTCAAGGTGGAGTACTTAGCCCCACTTTGTTCAATGTTCTTATGAATGCATTATTAAATTTAATACCAGACAACCCCAGCAATATCTCAATCAGCTATGCTGACGATATTCTTATACATACTAAAACTCATCGTGAAATGCAAACCACCCTGAACCATGTATACGCAGCCTGTGAACACCTCGGTCTTATTATCTCCACTGACAAAACTAAGGTGTTCAACAAACAAGCTGGGAACCGCAAACGCGGCCCCGCCAAGTTCAAGATAGGTAACAACACTATTGACTATGTTTCTTCTTTTAAATATCTTGGTGTTTCCGTCCCTTGTACCCTACCTGCCATACAACAGCTAACCCGCCAATGTACTGACAGACTGAGACCTCTTAGAAGTGTAGCGGGGTACAGCCCGCACTATGGTGCTAATATTAGAATTGTTAAAACAATGTACCTAGGCTATATAAGATCTCTGATAGATTACCACGCACCAGCCCTGGTCATTCGTGACGGGAAAGGCGTTGACAAGCTCGAGAAAATGCAAAATAAAGCCCTCAGAATTATCCTAGGATGTCCCATGAGCACTAAAGTACTTAATATGAGGAAAGAACTAGGTATACCCAGTGTTAAAGATAGAATAATTGAAGTCAACCTCATGATAGCCCTGAGGCTTCTGCGTGGTGATCCTGATAACATTGTTTCCTTAAAATTGCTAGAATGTATGAACCATGGGACTACTGAGTCTAAATGGATCCAAACTACAGCTACACATATGAAGATATTTGGACTAGACCACCTGTACAAAGTTGAGACACAACAGCGCTTCCTGCCACCCTGGCGGACAGTTCCCTTCGATATCACAATACCGACGTATCCGCCTAAAAAATTAATTATACAAAGCATTTATCTCCAACACACTGCCAAATTGAGAGCTCTTGAACACATACACACTCTACAGACTGATGATAATATCACACAGACCATCTACACTGATGGGTCTCTAAACACCGCCTGTGGGAGGGCTGGAAGTGCTATTGTTGTGACTCAACCTGACGGTAATATAATTGAGAAAGGAGTTAGAATTAACAACTGGGCATCCACTCTACAAACTGAATTAGTTGCCATACTCACAGCTATTAAATTCATTGAAACCACTTTTACTGACAGTCTCATCATCACTGACTCTCTATCCTCACTACTTGCCCTTGGTACCCTCGACTCAGGTTGTCACGCTCTTGTCTCTGAAGCCAGACACAAATATGCGTGCCTTGTTGACCGGGGTGTCAGGGTCAAACTGTTGTGGATCCCCTCTCACATAGGCCTCATAAAACATGACAGAGTTGATGCCCTCGCCAAACTCGCGTCTAACAAAGACACCGTTGAATACAATTTGGGTCTGTCAAAAAGAACCCTTAAAACTGTAATTAGGAAAGAACTTATTGATGAGTTTGACGCAAGTAGACAAGTGCAAACAGGCACTAGTCAATCCATAGTTTACCATGATGAGATGTATCAAGTGAAACACGTTTATGGAGCAAGTAACAAGATCACTAGATTACAAGATGTTGTAACAGCTAGATTAAGGTTAGGATATAAGTACCTTTGGCAGTATGTTCCTCAAGCAGATGTAAACAAAACTAAATGTAAAGTGTGTGGCCATACATATGGCCACACACTTGAACACTACGTCCTCGACTGTGTGAAGATAGAACCTTTTAGGGACAGGTCCAAGCACACTGTGTGTGAAATGGCACAACACTTCATCTCTAATGGCAAGATAGCCGACATATTAAGATTGTATCCACTTTTTTGCACTTAGTATCTATGTCAGTTCTCATGTACAGAACCAAATACGCAATGTGCTTGAATACCTCCCACGTAAATGTGAATAACAAAGTGTGAGGCCAGACATACTGCCTCACACGCCTGTTCTCACGCATTTGTGAATAAGTTACCCTTTATGTATAGAACTAAACAAATAATGTAAATGAAATACTGTGTAACTTTCAGTGCCATAATATCCTGACAACGGGGGTTAATTATTATGACCCTTTGTAAACCCTACTCTGTCATCCTTTTGCGCTACCGCTCACAGGATGAGTGTGGGGTGCACAATAAAGTAGCCGCTGCAAGCGGCAAAATCAATCAATCAAACCACCCACCCACCACACTACACCACACCACACCACACCACACCACACCACACCCACACCCTATAACACTAACACACATAGAGGTATAGGATGATAAAGTGCCGTATAGAGCGATATAATGATGATGAATGGTGGTCTAAGAGGAACAGCTATGTATCACCAGAGTGTTGATGGACCAGTCTAGATTATTATGGCGGTATGACTCAGGTCTCTCTCTCTCTCTCTCTCTCTCTCTCTCTCTCTCTCTCTCTCTGTGTGTGTGTGTGTGTGTGTGTGTGTGGCCGGGTTATGAGTGAGAGAGAGAGAGAGAGAGAGAGAGAGAGAGAGAGAGAGAGAGAGAGAGAGAGAGAGATAATGTATTGACCATTGGACGAACCACCACTATACCATCTCCCCTCTCCCCCTTTTCTCCTCTTCCCTCCTCCCCTCCTCCCCTTATTGCCTCCCTCTAGCAGCGTCCACATTCCACCACCCACCAAGTGACCCAATGTTTACACCCCTCCACCCTCACCCCTCACGCCACCACCCTCGCCAATATCTTACCTCCCCTCAAGTAATGCAAGGTGGGGTGGCGGGCGGGCGGGCGGCTCTTGAGGGGTGGCGAGAGGGGCGGTGAGGGATCAGGGAGAGGGGAGAGGAGGGTGATGTAGATGGGTGGTAGGGTGGGAGTGGGTGGCAAGGGGCGGTAGGAGGGGTGGGTGTAATGTCTATTGTGCTGGGGTGTCGCGGTGGGAGATGATATCACTTTATTCGCCCCATTAATCACCAAGATTGAGTTAAGGGGGACTAAGGGGGAGGGGGGAGAAGATGAGGTAAGGGGTGGTGATGCATACTGACTAGTGGGCGGTGGGTGGTGGGTGGGGTGGGTGGTGAAGTATATTGACTAGTGGGCGGTGGAAGGTGGGTGGTGATGTATACTATAGCTAATGGGTGGGGAGATGGGTGGAGGTAACACACTAATGGGAAGTGGGTGGGTCAGTAAGGGTTAAATAATGGCATTAAGGTGAGTAAGAGACGTTTGTTTAATAAAAGTCGAATAAAACCTGTAATTGGTCGATCAAAAACTATCCTCAGCCAATCAGTGAGCAACTATTACGTCATCAATCAGCTGGTGAACTCTACAGCCTATCAAAACCCTTTCATTTCCAGTGATGTCAGTCATGAGTCACGGCCAATGATGGATGGTCACTGCTTCTGTTATCGTGCGTGACGTCATGAATTTACGTCAGATAACTAATCATAATTTTGATAATCATTTAACTTCACTGAGTTGTATTAATTGCCGGATCCCGACCTGAAATTGAACTCGAATGATCATACTGAAATAACAGGTTAGGCTAGGCTAGGTAAAGGGGCATCTACTACTGCTATTACTACTTTTTTTTTTTTTACGTGGCCTCCAGCCTCCACCAATAGCCACACCTTCGCCACCATAAAATTACCTTAATATTAAATATCCTAATACATAAGAAGCTATCCTATCTGTGTTAAATTAGTTGAGCCGCAGATCTATGCGGCATTCAGTGACTGTAGCCTCATAGTTAATATCTGCAGCAGTTGTCGGAGTTGGGGCAGAAGCTCTCGTTCCCCTGAGGCAGAGCAAAGC
Organism: Homarus gammarus; assembly: GCA_958450375.1. Classification (NCBI taxonomy): domain Eukaryota; kingdom Metazoa; phylum Arthropoda; class Malacostraca; order Decapoda; family Nephropidae; genus Homarus; species Homarus gammarus. Next base: position 5,650,414 of record CAUDMG010000569.1, read on the forward strand.
CGACCGAAGGAGAGAGAAAGACAGTCGACATCTCATCCAGGCTGTGACATAACTTCTGGGCTGCTGCTTCTGTTCGGAGATCACCTCCGCGAGTCTGGCGTAGAAACATCTTGCACTTGGGCCCATCCCACCAGAGGTTGTGAACACTAGAGGAGTGAAGCTGCCTTGATCAACGTTTTGAATTCTCTCCCCATATGCCCTTCTCTTGTCGTTCTCGTTCCTCCTGTGTGCAGCATCGAGAGCTAGGTTACGGTGACAAGTGGCCATGGGATCAAAAATCCTGATGTCGAAGAAAGCTCGCTGTCCCCGCGTCCAGAATCCTCGAGCACTGACGTCCACACGGGCTTCGTTAGATGTGTTTGAAGTCCTGTGTTGGAAGATCTCGCCATCCAATGGAAGGAGGGTCGGTTTTACCATGACGTCCCGGCAGATTTCCTTCAACATATTTGCTGTGAGATCCCTTACCTCGTCATGCTTCATGCATATGAAGCCCCCCTTCTTGCACACCATGGCGTGATCGCCATCATAGGAAGAGCCACACACGCATTGGGAGGGCAAACCTTCTACTGGCCAACCGTACCTTAGAGCAATGGCATCTGTAAATTCTTGTTTATTAAGACTGAAACCATTTGCCCTTATCGGTAACGTAGTTAACCAGTTCGAGGCTCCCACCTCCTGCGGTATAGCCCCTGAACTGCTATTACTACTACTACCACACACACACACACACACACACACACACACACACACACACCAATGTTTATCTTGGCGTTTTCATAGTTTTCTGTCGTTCTGTCCCTGAACTGTTTACTGACTTCTCCGCCCCACCCTTCCCCGCCCCACCCCTCCAGCCCCGCCCCGTGACTGACAGCCGTGACAGGACTAGATGGATGGTTTACTTCCTTTCAACAGTGTTCTATGACCTGCCCCGCCCCGCCCCGACCTACCCTACCTTTTGAGAGAGAGAGAGAGAGAGAGAGAGAGAGAGAGAGAGAGAGAGAGAGAGAGAGAGAGAGAGAGAGAGAGAGAGAGAGAGAGAGTTGAAGGAAGGTGATTAGAGTGGGGTGAGGAGAGTGATTAGAGTGGGGTGAGGAGAGTGAGGGAAGGTGAGGAGAGTGGATACAAATAGAAGAAGAAGGAGGAGGAGGAACATTCAGTGCATCAAGCCAATTACAACACACAAGGGGAGAGAGTTGAACCCCCCCCCCCTCCCTTTTTCCCCTCTCTTACTGCCACCCCTCGATGTCGCCCCCTCCTTCACCACCCTCTCCTCCCACCCACCTCTCCCCTCACTACACCTAAACACCTTATCCACCCACTTTTTCTGCCCACCTACAGTACGTCTCTCATCACCCACCCACCTATAACTCCCACCTTTGTGATGTTTGCCTCGGTACACCCATCCATCCATCTATCCTCACACCACCCACATCTTACCTCATCTCTTACCTCACTCCACCCACCACCCACCACCCACCAACCCACCTACACATTTAATTCTCCCTTCGTTTCCCCCACTTTACCCGCCCACCTACCCACCCACCTATCTTCCCCGCCCATGTATTTCTCCCCTCGGCACACCCACCCACCCACCCATACACCCCGCCCACCTCCTTTGTGGAGTGATTGCTTGAGAAATGATGAGAGCAGGGAGAATATTGTCCCCGTGAGGGAGGGGAGGGAGAGAACAGAAGGGGAGAGGCTGAGTGAAAGGGAGGGAGGGAGAGAGGGGAGAGATTGAGTTTGGGGAGGACGGAAGAAGGAGAAGGATGGAGATAATATAAGAGGAAACGCTGAGGGAGGGAGGGAGGGAGGGAAAGGGAGAAAGGAAGGAAGGAATAGAGTTAAGAAGTGCAATAAAGAGATGTTATGGTGGAATTGGGAGCTAATATGGAAAAAGGAGGGAGAGAGAGAGAGAGAGAGAGAGAGAGAGAGAGAGAGAGAGAGAGAGAGAGAGAGAGAGAGAGAGAGAGAGAGAGAGAGAGAGAGAGAGAGAGAGAGAGAGAAATAAATAAATTAAGACAGAGAAAACAAATGATGACAGGCAGAGAGACGTAAATATATCAGAAACGTAAACACAAACTCTAGATCAGACACCAAATGATATATAAAAATAACACAAATTTATTTCTTACAGTAGAATAAACTTAAAAAAAAATTAGTAATAAAAAATACCCAGAAAATAACCCAGTACATCGGAATAAGACCAATTATTATTATGCCAATGACATCACTCTCGCCCCCTCCTGTTTTGTCATAGCCCCCCCTCCTCATTCTTCCAATTGTAAAAGAAACGATGAAATATGCAGAAGGTCAACACGGCGTCGGCTCTAACCCCTTCATAACACTCGGGTATAGGCAGCAGGAGGCAGTACGAGGGTGTCATTGTACAGTCGGGTTTGTTATGACTCGCGCGGACGGACAGACTGACAAACAGACAGACAGGACAATTCTCTTACGTCAGGACAACATGGATAGCTAACTCGGGAGGTGTGTGTGTGTGTGTGTGTGTGTGTGTGTGTGTGTGTGTGTGTGTGTGAGGGATATTTGGGATTAATGCACTGTAGGCAGCTACCAAACAGGGAGGTACTACCGCCTGGGAAGATATTGGAAGCATAATGTGTTGTCTAATGGTAGACCCTGCTGCCATATGGCATTACGAAAATTGTGACCAAGTCCCAGGTTGATGATCTGACTTTCTGCCTCATTTACACACAGTTGCAGGGTCTCAATTGTTTCTCTGACCATTGACAACACAACATACATATATCGTTTCTCACTTTTGATCATTTTTATAATTTTTGCATTTCTTTATTATTATTATTATTATTATTATTATTATTATCAGTGTTATTATTATTATTATTATTATTATTATTATTATTATTATTATTATTATTATTATTTTATTTTACTTTTTATTTTTTATTATCAATTTTATTTACTGTGAACTAACTATTATTATTAGTATTGTTATTATTAAATTTTCGCCCCCCAGGCCCCGATGTGGGTCAGTGACCTGTGCCCGGGTGGGTTAATCCCCGTAAAAAAAAAAAAAGGCGTCTTATACCCACTTCCTTCATTACTTCTTTCTCCCTTCCTTCCTTCTCATTTCCTACGTAAAGGTGCTGAGAAATGTGTGTGCGCGTGAGTTTGTGCACGAATCTCTGAGCGTCCGAACTTGCGTTGTGTTCAAAGTTATCAACAAGAGGAAATTGTCCCCTGTAGCGTTTCTCTTTGATTCATCTTAACTCTCCGGAGGTGTGTGTGTGTGTGTGTGTGTGTGTGTGTGTGTGTGTGTGTGTGTGTGTGTGTGTGTGTGTGTTTTGGGGTTTTTCGGGGTGTGGTTTTTCGAGGTGCTGTTTTTTGAGGTGCGGTTTTCGGGGCGCGGTTTTTGAGGTGCAGTTTTCGGAGGTGGTGCAAATTTCATTTATAGTGTAGTTATTGGAGTATGGTTGTCAGGATACCGTTAGAGAGAGAGAGAGAGAGAGAGAGAGAGAGAGAGAGAGAGAGAGAGAGAGAGAGAGAGAGAGAGAGAGAGAGAGAGAGAGAGAGAGAGAGAGATTCACTAGGAAGCACAGCCATGACGTCACTAACAAGACATCATATTTGGCAGAACGAGACGTAACCATGACGTCATCAACTGGCTTAACACTGGCTGCTGAGGGTACGCTGAGTCATCTCACTGGAGCAGAGCTATGACGTCAACGATAAACAGATAACTGATTGGCTATAACGAGATCGTGACGTCAACATCCGGGCTATGATTGGCCACCGGGTGAGTCACCATGGTAGATCCTGAGTTAAGTCACTTGTTCATAAAGCTGATCCTGTCATCCGGAGAAGAGCTTTAACCCCCCCCCCCCCCCATCTCTCTCTCCCTTCTCTTTCCCCTTTCTCATTCTCTCATTATCTCTCCCTCATCTACCATTACTCCTCACCCCCATCTTCGTCTTTCCATTCACCTCCTTCTGTCCCTCTGTGTTTACGATTTGGTTTCGTCATGAGTTTAAATAATTAAAAATACGGAGGCAAAGAAATGGACGCAAGACTGAATGATCTGTCTGTCTGTCTGTCTGTCTGTCTGTCTGTCTGTCTGTCTATTTCTCTGTCTATCTACTTCCCTGTCTATAAGTGCCATCAATGACACTTAAGAGCGCACTTATACCTACAAGTGCCAACATTAACACTTAAGAGGGACACTTATAAACACCTACACGTATCACCAGCACCACTTAAGAGGACAAGACGTACAAAAGGGGGCACAGCATTAAGTGACCTCTCACTTTTAACTTTCCGCCTCTCCTCCTCATTCTCACTAATGGCGGCTCTGGCAGTAAGACCCAAACATCAAGTGGGTTGGAAAAGAAGGTCTTAGGAAGGGTAGGCGCCTCTCCCATTCTTCTCTGTGACCGTGAGGGAGAGGGGTGATGGGTGAGAGAGAGGGGTGGGTGATGGGGAGGGGTGGTGGGTGAGAGAGAGGGGTGGGTGAGGGAGAGGGGTGGGTGAGGGAGAGGGGTGATGGGTGAGAGAGAGGGGTGGGTGAGGGAGAGGGGTGGGTGAGGGAGAGGGGTGAGGGAGAGGGGTGGGTGATGGGGAGGGGTGATGGGTGAGGGAGAGGGGTGGGTGATGGGGAGGGGTGATGGGTGAGAGAGAGGGTTGGGTGATGGGAAGGGGTGGTGGGTGAGGGAGAGGGGTGGGTGATGGGTGAGAGAGAGGGGTGGGTGAGGGAGAGGGGTGGGTGATGGGTGAGAGAGAGGGGTGGGTGAGGGAGAGGGGTGGGTGATGGGAAGGGGTGGTGGGTGAGAGAGAGGGGTGGGTGAGGGAGAGGGGTGATGGGTGAGAGAGAGGGGTGGGTGAGGGAGAGGGGTGGTGGGTGAGGGGGAGGGGTGATGGGTGAGAGAGAGGGGTGGGTGAGGGAGAGGGGTGGTGGGTGAGGGAGAGGGGTGGGTGAGGGAGAGGGGTGGGTGATGGGAAGGGGTGGAGGAGGGAGTGGGAAAGGGAGTGGGGTAGGTGAAGGAGTGGGAGAGAGGGTTAATAGTAAGTATGGCAGCTGTGGGGACAGTAGAAATCTCTCTCTCTCTCTCTCTCTCTCTCTCTCTCTCTCTCTCTCTCTCTCTCTCTCTCTCTCTCTCTCTCATTCTTCATCTCTTACATTCTTCTTCATTCTTCCTTCATCATCTTTCTTCTTATTCTTCTTCTTCATCATCTTTTTTCAAGAGGCGGGTGGATGTCTGGCAGTGCGTAGGGACGAGTGAAAATAGAGGAGGTGGGTGAGGGAAGAACCTGGGTGGGAGGGTGGGTAGGTGGGTGGGTGGGTGGGCAAGGGAGTGTATGGCGTACTTCATTATCTTCAAGCTTAGGGAGGATTGAGGGGTAATGTGAAGCCCCCCCCCCCCCCCGTATAGTGTGTGTGTGTGTGTGTGTGTGTGTGTGTGTGTGTGTGTGTGTGTGTGTGTGTGTGTGTGTGTGTGTGTGTGTGTGTGTTATTACCATATATATATAAAGGTTTTTCGAGTCATGGTAAGAAAGTTTTTTTGGGAGGGTGGGGGAGTGTATAGGCAGGATATTCTTTCTTTCTTTCTTTCTTTCTTTCTTTCTTTCTTTCTCTCTTTCTTGTTTGTTCTCTCTTCTTATCTCTATCACTTCTTCTTCTTCTTCTGTTGTCTTGACTCTACATGCCTCTTGGGTCTTCCATCTCCACAATCATCAATCCTCCTGTTCTTCCTTGGTTATTCCCGTCTCTCTCATGTCCTTCTTTACCTCATCGTCTTCTCCATCTTCCTCCATTCCTCTTTCCTTCCCTCTTCTGGCTTTTCCATCACACCGGAAAAAAAAATAATCAAAATTTTTTTCTCTTATTTCCTGACCGCCTCTGACCCTTTTTTTTTTTTATTATGTACCCTTTTCGGCCATTCCCTATCCTCCCTTCTTCCTCTTCCCTACCCTTTCCCTTTCTCCTCCCCCATCCACTCCTAACCCCCTTCTCCCCCCCCCCCTAGTTTTAATGATTGTATCGCCATCGTCATTCTCATTCGACCAATCGTTAACGAGTCCTCCTTAAGTGGTCCATCAAGACGGATTTACTGAAGGAACAGATGCTGGTAAAAACTGAGAGAGAGATATACATACTATCTCTCTCTCTCTCTCTCTCTCTCTCTCTCTCTCTCTCTCTCTCTCTTAAGTGTACATACATACATACCGAGAGAGAGAGAGAGAGAGAGAGAGAGAGAGAGAGAGAGAGAGAGAGAGAGAGAGAGAGAGAGAGAGAGAGAGAGAGAGAGAGAGAGAGAATATTTCGAGTTTTCTCAGTGTGTTGTCATAAGTTAATATACACACATGCAACTGACCATGTATATGTACAGTATGTGTGTGTGTGTGTGTGTGTGTGTGTGTGTGTGTGTGTGTGTGTGTGTGTGTGTGTGTGTGTAAAGACAACAACGGGTCAGTCACAAAAGCTTTTTCACTTTAGGGGTTGAGCAAAATACAATTCACATTCCTCCGTTATGGGGCAGTAAAGTGTCTAACAGCCCTCCCTTCCCTTCCCTTCACCCCCCCCCCTCCTCTCCCTCCCGGCACACAACACACAATCACTTTTATTGCGTGTGTGCGTGTATGTGTGCGTGTATGTGACAGAGTGAGTGAGTAAGTGACTGTGTGTGTGTGTGTGTGTGTGTGTGTGTGTGTGTGTGTGTGTGTATGTGTGTGTGTGTGTTTCTAACCATCACCACTACACCTTTTCTGGCTATGCTACACCCACACCCTCCCACACCCACACCGTCCCACACACCCACACCCACCTACACACACCCACACCCTCCCACACCCACATCCTCCCATACAGCAGACGAGAAAGGCAAGACTCAGTACATTAAGTGAACATAATGGCCCAAAGCAAGACACTCACACGCCCCAAGATTAACACCAAATGGGTATCGTCTTCTTATTAAGGAAACTAAGAACCGCGAGGAAGTGAGCCCCGTACCATTAAGACAGCGCTAGCATGAGCAATCAACTGCGCCTGGCGAACTTTCACCCGTGTTTTGCCTGCCCGTGATAATCCAGAGGAGTTTCAGTGTTGCTGGTGTGTGTGTGTGTGTGTGTGTGTGTGTGTGTGTGTGTGTGTGTGTGTGTGTGTGTGTGTGTGTGTGTGTGTGTGTGTGTTGCAGGTATTAGTTCAGCGTTCTTTTATTCATTTTGTTCTTCTCATATCCTTAACAATCAATTTTCTCACCCTCTTTCTTCTCTTTATTCCCTTCATTACTTATTCCCCCCTTCTTCCTCCTCCTCCTCCTCTCCCTTCCACGTACTAACACCTCTTCCTTCGCTGTTCATTACCATTCCCCCCTTCTTCCTCCTCCTCCTCCTCCTTCTCCCCCTCCCAAGAGACGTGATCCAGGGGGTGGTGCTAGGGATCCGCCACCTCCCCTCCCCCTTAATGTTCCTGGGAGAAATTAATGGTAGCTGCACCACCCTCACCCACCTCCCTCAGGCACTACCACCAGATGGGTAAACACTGTAGACCACGTGGGCGGCGTCGACGGTGGTAGGGGCTCTAGGGTGCTCTAGGGCGGGTTCAGAGGAGGAACGGGGGTATATGTTCTTTGAGTGGTGAATGACGTTCTCTCTCTGGGGTGGGTGAAGGGGGAGAGGGATGGAAAGACGTCTGGGGGAAGGGTAGTTCGCTAGGAAAGGTTCAACGGAGGAGTTGGGGGTGTTGGGTGGAAGGATTTTCTCTGGGGGTAGTCAGGTATTCTCTGAGGGGGGGGGGGAGGGATTCCGTATTGACCCCTTGACCTCACAAACATCTAACCAAACCAGATACACCACTCACGACTACCCTGGCTAGCCTTACCCCCAGACATCTCCTGTAGGGGTAGGTAGCTGACACATCACTTCGTCAGGTGGTGTTGGCTGGTCGCTAGATGTTACTGACACTCCTACAACGGCTCTTGGCAGGGCACGGCTCGATACGGTACTGTCAGCTTGTGGCTCCCGGTTGACTGTCCGCCCTGGGAGGTGTTCAAAATGCCGGGTCAAGTCAAGCGAGGGAAAGGGGAGCTGGTGTTGATAATCTTACTTTTTAGCTGAGTCCTTTGCTCTATAACTACACCCCCTCCACTATAACTATACCCCTCCACTATAACTACATCCCTCCACTATAACTACACCCCCTCCACTATAACTACACCCCTCCACTATAACTACACCCCCTCCACCATAACTACACCCCTCCACTATAACTACACACCCCTCCACTATAACTACACACCCCTCCACCATAACTACACCCCCTCCACTATAACTACACCCCCTCCACCATAACTACACCCCCTCCACTATAACTACACCCCCTCCACCATAACTACACCCCCTCCACTATAACTACACCCCTCCACTATAACTACACACCCCTCCACTATAACTACACCCCCTCCACTATAACTACACACCCCTCCACTATAACTACACACCCCTCCACTATAACTACACACCCCTCCACTATAACTACACCCCCTCCACCATAACTACACCCCTCCACTATAACTACACCCCCTCCACTATAACTACACCCCTCCACTATAACTACACCCCTCCACTATAACTACACCCCCTCCACTATAACTACACACCCCTCCACTATAACTACACACCCCTCTACCATAACTACACCCCCTCCACTATAACTACACCCCCTCCACTATAACTCAAGTCATGGCAGAGTCTCTACCCCCCCCCCCACACACACCCTAAGTTAAGCCTCCATTAGATAGAAGCTGCCTTACCCAACCACCTTCATTATCCCGTGGGCAGGTGGGCGGAAAATGGTGAAGTGAGCATCAAAGGCTCCCTCCTTCAGCCTCTCTGCCAACTTTTATCAAGAATCTAAAACTCCATTACTGCACTTAATTGTTGCTATTAGCTTTTCCTTGCCCCCCCCCCCCCCCTCCCACCATCTTCCCTTAATTTTTTTTTTATTTGTGGTGGTGATAAGTAGAGGGGGGTAGTAGTAGTGGTAGATGGGTGGTGGTGGTGATGGTGGTGGTGATAAGTAGAGGGGGTAGTAGTAGTGGTAGAGGGGGGTAGTAGTAGTGGTGGATGGGTGGTGGTGGTTAGGGGAAGGAACTTAGTTGGATAATGTTGGATTAGATTAGGTTAGCGTTCGAGTGTTTAATAATTAGGTGAAATAAGCAGGGATGTCTAATCTTCAGGTGATCCAATATTTTCTTATGACTGTCTAAATAACACAAGGACACACACACACACACACACACACACACACACACACACACACACACACACACACACACACACACACACACACACACACATATCTCTCTCTGATCATCACCATAACCTCATCTGGAAATTTGGTGAGAAGCTTCTGCACCATCCTCGACACCGGCTCCTACTACCACCTGAGATCCCTAGCCCGAGAATTGCTGTTCGACACCACAACCGCATCCAGCCCATACGAGCACGAACTGATCACTATAAGAACAGCCCAGTCCCAACCACTGTAAAAATTATTAACAATTCGTAATCAACCAGTGTGTTCACTCCCAGTAAATCTTACCTTTTGCACTGTCACTATGTTGAAATGCCCTGTAGTATGACCTTCTCCCCCACTTAGTTATTATATAATTATCATATTTGTATCACTTACGTTACTTGTATAGAGTTTGTCAATCAAGTGATCCATTCCCCAATTATGTAACTGTATATTTTCAGCATTCTGGCTGCCATGCTCTTTCAATAAACCATTAACTGTTATTACTAAAATTATTACTATTGTTATTATACACACACACACACACACACACACACACACACACACACACACACACACACACACACACACACACACCGCTCTCCTCAGACAATAACATCTGGGAGAAAAATAATTAATTTTCGTGAAATAAAGGGTGACAGCCCCCCGTCCAGTTTTATCAGTCCTGGGAGAAAAAAATAATGACACGAGAGAGAGAGAGAGAGAGAGAGAGAGAGAGAGAGAGAGAGAGAGAGAGAGAGAGAGAGAGAGAGAGAGAGAGAGATACCATCATCTTTAACGCGTCCTTTGAACCTCTGACTCTTTACCTCACTGAGAAGCTTCCTCCATTGTCGGGGAGTGATGAGGTAGTAGTGTCTGTCGTCTGCAACTGGCATGTTGACCCACTTAGCAACTCTGCAACGGAGGAGGAGGAGGAGGAGATGTTTGGCTTGTCGAGGGGGGGACCTTGAGGTGACAAATCCACTCCACTCAGGCTCTTGTAAACTCTTCTACTTCCGACGACAAAGGACTCCTTACACTGATTCCTTCCTTCATAGGATACTGAAGGATACTTAGTAGTGTGTGTGAGGGGAAGTGAGTAAAGTGTGAGAAGGAGAGTTAAGGAAAAGTTACGATTCACTCAACGTGGTTCTAGTACCTCTCCTTCTCTCAGTCCTCACGAGAGAGGGTCAACACTCAGCGATTATCGTGAGTGGGTAGGGGTGAGGTTGGGAGAGAGGGTAGGTGGGTGGGTAGGTGGGTGGGTAGGGGTGGGGGGAAACTTGAGTTGAGAGAGAGAGAGAGAGAGAGAGAGAGAGAGAGAGAGAGAGAGAGAGAGAGAGAGAGAGAGAGAGAGAGAGAGAGAGAGAGAGAGAGAGTAAAACAAGGCAATAAGATATATCAAACAGCAAAAAATACACAAAAATACAGTAAGAATACAAAAACACAGATGAAATACAGCCACCAGGTCTGATTAGTACTATAAAAAATTCATGAAAAAAGGTTCTGTATGATAATCCCTCCCCCTCCCTCAGTGTCTCTCTCCTCTTCTCCCTCCCTCCCTGTCTCTATCTCTCTGTCCCTCTATCTCCCTCCCCACCCCCCCCTCCAAACAACGTAAACTCAAGAAAGAAACAAAAAGGAAACAATACCGTAAAAATCTGCTCGCTCCTCGCCGCCCATCCCTCCCCTTATTGTAATATCTTTTGGGTGGGCGGGCGGCTACCACCCATCCATTACCACCGCCACCACCCCTCCCGCGCCACCACCCCTCAGCTTCCCTCCCTCCATGGCCGTTCTTTTCCCCCCTCGTCAGCGGTTATTGCCCGAGAGGATTATTGTCTCCTGAGTACTGATCACGTTTTCCTCCCTCCATCTCTCCCTCACCTACAACACCCCTCCCTCTCTCCACCACTTACAACACCTCTCCCTCCCTCCCTCACCTCCACCAACTACAACACCCCTCCAATACCTACAACACCCCTACCTCTACCACAACCTACAACACCCCTACCTCTACCACAACCTACAACACCCCTACTGCCATCACCACCACCACCACCACCACACGTCACCTTGGTCACATAAAACATTCACATAATCTGGACAGAAAGTAAAGAGAGAGAAAGAGAGCAGTGGCCTTATCCATTATGGCCCAACCCATATGGTCCACTATGACTTAACCCCTTGAGTACGATGACTTAACCCCTTGAGGGATTAAATCATCGTACTCAAGGAGTTAAAGAAGTTGGTGCACCTTGGGCCAGTTTTGATCATCACGGTTCACCTTGGCCATACTACGGTCCAGTATTGTCCATCACGGTTCACCCAGGCCACACTACGGTCCATTATTGTCCACAACGGTTCACCTTGACCACACTACGGTCCAGTATTGTCCACCACGGTTCACCATAGCCACACTACGGTCCAGTTCGGTCCACCTCGCATGCTGGCCGCGTCCGGGGTCTTTTGACGTGTCATCAGCACCAAATTCAGCAGATAATTCCCGGGCACACACAAGCCTAATTCAAATTTAGTTCCCCCCTAAGCTGTGATGGGATCAATTTGGGGTTTTATTTGGGGAAGTGGGGGAGGAGAGAACAGGTGGGGTGAGGCGAGGGGAGATAGAAGGGGAGAGGGATGTAGGGAGGTGAGAGGAAGAATTGTAGGAAGGCGAGGGAGATGATAGGAGAGGAAAAGGTGTATAGGGAAGTGTGGGGAGATGAAAGGAATGTGGGGAGGTGAGGGAAATGGGGAGATGAGGGGAGGATAGAAGAGGTGGGGTGAGGCGAGGGGAGATACAAGAGGAGAGGGATGTGGGGAGGTAAGAGGGGTGAGGGGAGAGGAAGAGATGTGGGGAGGTGAGGGAGAGGTGTAGGAGGAGGAGGAAGCAGGAAAGAAGAAGAGGGTGAGGTAGTGAGGCGTGATGAGAGAAAGGATAGGGAGGTGTGTGTGTGTGTGTGTGTGTGTGTGTGTGTGTGTGTGTGTGTGTGTGTGTGTGTGTGTGTGTGTGTGTGTGTGTTTACTATACGTGCACTGAATAAATAACTCACATATAACACCACATATAAAGTAAACCTTTTCTCTGTCTGTCTGTCTGTCATTACGAACGTTCCGCACAGTCATACACCATACACAAGAACGTTCCGCCCCTTCATACATCATAAATTCCGAGCGTTCCAACATTTCAAACCTAACCTAACCTAACCCTTCATACATCATACACAAGAACGTTCCAACACTATACACTTCTGGCTCCCTACCTGACTCCTTTAATTAACTTTACCTAAATTAAAGAAACTCTCACCCAGTATGCCAGGTAGAGAAGAGACAGGCTGACACAGGAGGCTGACAACAAGCACGGGGATGTCTGACACTCGGACCTAACAACAAGGAGAGCTCCGGCTGACACTCTGGCTGACAATGACAGTCAGTTCTCCGGGCGATAATCAATAAGTAATTTACATCACAGGAAGGACAGGTCAGCCCTACCATAACTGACGTGGTTTGTGGACACTTAACTACGTGAGTGTCTTTAACTGGTGTGTGTGAGGACAGTTAACTACGTCAGTGTCTTTAACTGGTGTGTGTGAGGACAGTTAACTACGTCAGTGTCTTTAACTGGTGTGTGTGTGTAGACAGTTAACTACGTGAGTGTCTTTAACTGGTGTGTGTGAAGACAGTTAACTACGTGAGTGTCTTTAACTGGTGTGTGTGTGGACAGTTAACTACGTGAGTGTCATTAACTGGTGTGTGTGAAGACAGTTAACTACGTGAGTGTCTTTAACTGGTGTGTGTGAAGACAGTTAACTACGTGAGTGTCATTAACTGGTGTGTGTGAGGACAGTTAACTACGTGAGTGTCTTTAACTGGTGTGTGTGAAGACAGTTAACTACGTGAGTGTCTTTAACTGGTGTGTGTGAGGACAGTTAACTACGTGAGTGTCATTAACTGGTGTGTGTGAGGACAGTTAACTACGTGAGTGTCTTTAACTGGTGTGTGTGTGAAGACAGTTAACTACGTGAGTGTCTTTAACTGGTGTGTGTGAAGACAGTTAACTACGTGAGTGTCATTAACTGGTGTGTGTGAGGACAGTTAACTACGTGAGTGTCTTTAACTGGTGTGTGTGAAGACAGTTAACTACGTGAGTGTCTTTAACTAGTGTGTGTGTGTGTGTGTGTGTGTGTGTGTGTGTGTGTGTGTGTGTGGACAGTTAACTACGTGAGTGTCTTTAACTGGTGTGTGTGGACAGCTAAAATAATAATAATAATAATAATAATAATAATAATAATAATAATAATAATAATGATGATAATAATAATAATAATAATAATAATAATAATAATAATAATAACGATAATAATAATAATAATAATAATAATAATAATAATAATAATAATAATAATGATAATAATAATAATAATAATTGACCTGTGACCCGTCGAGTTATCCCATGACACAGACAGGTACGAATAAGCTGATACATTTAGCACTGGATGACTACTCCTGCGGACCTGTCATGGTAAGGTTACATCATGGTAGTTACCATGACCACCACAGGATAGTGATAGGTGGCATTCAATTAAAATTCTTTGGTTACAGTCTCATAGAAACTCTCTCTCTCTCTCTCTCTCTCTCTCTCTCTCTCTCTCTCTCTCTCTCGCTCCATCTCTCTCATCTGGAGGGTGTCAGAGTGCGTGTGTCGTCCATGGGTGAGTCACAAGACTGATTGAGTTCGTGCTGGGAGGGGCGTCACAGGTGTGTGTGTGTGTGTGTGTGTGTGTGTGTGTGTGTGTGTGTGTGTGTGTGTGTGTGTGTGTGTGTGTGTGTGTGTGTGTGTGTGAAAATAACCCGACGATGCTGTTCCCAAAACCAAGATAAATGCCAGTTAAAATACTATGATGATAATTTGTCCTGTGGTGCAAAAAACGTGAGGGACACACACACACACACACACACACACACACACACACACACACACACACACACACACACACCGCGAAAAAACCAAAGCGCATCTGAGGAAACTTTGATTAAATGTATATTAGCTTCCACCCCTCCCCCCTGCCACCACAACCCCTCCCTTCCCCTACTACCACTACCCCTCCCCCCACTACCCTTCCCCTTCCACCACCAACCTCTCTCCCCAACACACACACACACACACTTTGCTAACTCTCCTCCTTCCCAGATTCTCTTCCCTCACACCTCTCTACCCTCCTCATCCCTCTCATCGCACATCTGCTTCTATCTATCCCTCCTCCTCCTCCTTCTCCGCCTCACATCTTTCTCTATCCCTCCTCCTCTTCGTCCCACACACCTTCCTCTTTATATTCTCCTCCTCCTCCTCCTCCTCCTCACATCTTACCCCTACCCCTTTCTCTCCTCCCTTCTCTCCCACGTTCATCTTTCTCCTACATTTCTTCTTCCTCCTCTTTCCCCCCCCCCCAACACCACCCACCAACCCCTCATCTCTTCTCCCCTCTCCTCCACTACCGTCGTTTCCCCTCTCCACTACCACCCCTCATCTCCTCTCTTTCCTTCCCCTCGCCTCCCATCTCCTCTACCACCACCCACCAGCCCCTCGTCTCCCCTCTCCCTTCCCCTAATCTCCCCCTCAACTCCCCTCTCCCCTCCCCTCGCCGGGTCTAGGTACTGAATATTCAGCAGTGTCTCAGTATTAGTAATCGTTAATACCGGGCGCTCTGTGGCTGCCGGCATTTGGTTGGTTATACGTCTATACATATGCGGAGGTGCCCGGTACGTGAAGGTGCCCGGTATGTGGAGGTGCCCGGTACGTGAAGGTGCCCGGTATGTGGAGGTGTCCGGTACGTGGAGGTTCCCGTTACGTGGAAGTGCCCGGTACGTGGAGGTGCCCGGTACGTGAAGGTGCCCGGTACGTGAAGGTGTCCGGTACGTGGAGGTTCCCGTTACGTGGAAGTGCCCGGTACGTGGAGGTGCCCGGTACGTGACGCAGCCCAGTAATAAAAATAATGATAACTACAACGATAAAATGAATGACAACAATTAATTCTGATGATGATGATGATGATGATAATAATAATAATAATAATAATAATAATAATAATAATAATAACCAAACGAAAATAAAATAAACAAAAGAACTAATACAATTTTACTTCTAACATTCTCTCAAAAGAACTCTCCAATCCTGGGGGGTAGGTATCCTTCACCAGCAGGTAGGTCCTCGAGTCCTCCTTCAGGAACCCACATAAACACCAACACGACACGACGCCCTCTCACGCAACCCTGACACAGAAAGGTCCTGCCACTAAACATTCCTCGTAAGGGAAGACCAAAAGAGTACATATGAATGACTCACTTGGACAATAAACTTAAAATAACTTAATACAAAATGATATCAAAACTACACTGAGACTTTAACTAGACAGCAGTAGTTAGGAGGAAGGAATTAGCTCGAATAAAGTGATGCTATGTACAGATTCTCAATGATGTGTATGTAAATTTCGTCTACTAGATCGTTAAGGTAGTGTTAATGTATTTCTGGTGTAGTGTGAGATGGTGTTTTTTGTGTTGTAGTTTGTGTGAGGATAATGTGTTCGTTTTTACGGCTGTATAGTTACGAGGAAAACAGAACGAGAAATTCTTTGAGAGGCGGGGTGTGTGTGTGTGTGTGTGTGTGTGTGTGTGTGTGTGTGTGTGTGTGTGTGTGTGTGTGTGTGTGTGTGTGTGTGTGTCCACAGTCCAAGGGTCGTTGCTGCATTTACCCTGATCTGTGGAAGTCTGGTGATCACACACACACACACACACACACACACACACACACACACACACACACACACACACACACACACACACACACACACACACCCCATTGTTTTTTTATTAACACTACATTTTAAGGCAAGAAAATATATTCTGAAAGGTTTAAACATGAAATAAACAAAATAATTCTTGTATCTGACTCACCGTATTATGAATTCGTAATGCGATTGGCCGGTTTTGAGTCTCGTAATACAAAACGCATCATGATTGGTCGATCTTGAAACACCTCTCTCTCTCTCAGAAGCTTCAAGTACGCCTATGATATATTTATAACATATATATAATTCGAGCAGTTTGTCGCACATCAAACACTCGGACATTAATCATATATCGAATATTCCATACATAAATTTCACAGGACGATAACTTGAGCACCGATGACTGGAGGCTCCTGCTCACTCCTGCACCCCCGTCCCAAGCAATATCCACTCATATGCGGGGCCTGTCGTGCGCTGATTGGTTCCTCGCCCATCGTGACGTGTGATGATTGGTCCTGGTCCATCTTCTCACACCCTGACCAACCCAGAACCTTCTTACTCAGACGCGTCGCAGTAAAACAACTCATTGATTCCTTCTTAGGCATTATGGGTAAATTCTTGATCTTTATATCTTAAGAAAACTATCAACATCTTCATGAGTGACATAGTAACATACGTGTGTGTGTGTGTGTGTACAGTATAAGGTCGGTGACGTCATCAAAACAAAAACACATCGACATCCCATATCGTCTGCTTCCCTTGACGACACTCCTCCATGCACAGTATATTTACCCATAAAAAAAATCCTTACTAGAATAAACCCGAAGCACCAATATAGTCATGAAGAGAGAGAGAGAGAGAGAGAGAGAGAGAGAGAGAGAGAGAGAGAGAGAGAGAGAGAGAGAGAGAGAGAGAGAGAGAGCACCAGGCGACTGATTTATAAACAAGAGTTGTTGGCGGCCATTCTGCGTCCGAGTGACAACAATAAGAGAAGGAACCCCCACACGCCTCACCTGGAACAATAGACGAACGGTAACAAGGGATTGACGACGCCTCATTTGGGATCTATCGTGGGAAGAGATCAAGTGAGAGAGAAAAGCCGGCCACCTGATGCCCTCTTACTGAACCTGGTCGAGAGAGAGGGAGGGAAGGGGAGGGGTAGGAGAGAGGGGAAGAGGGAGTGGACAAGGGAAGGGCGGTATAGATAGAGAGGAGAAGGAGGGAGAGGGAGTAAAAAGGAGGAGAAGGGGAAGGAAAAGGGAGTAAACAGTTGAGAAAGAAGATGGAAGATAAGGGAAGGAAAGGAGAGAGGAGGAAGGAAGGCAAGGGAAGTAAGTAAGTAGGGAACATATATTGCCAAGTGTAGAGAGAGAGAGAGAGAGAGAGAGAGAGAGAGAGAGAGAGAGAGAGAGAGAGAGAGACGAGAAGTGTGTAGAAGGGGGGATTAAGATCAGGCGGTGAGGGGAGGAGGGGGGGTGTCATGTGAGTGAGAGGGGTGATGGGGCATAAGAGATGAGAGGGGAGGGAGAGAGAGGGGAGAGGGTGAGAGTTAACACGTGCGTCTATTGAGAGACTGGATTGAAGTGCTCATGTTTAGGTGGTATTAAGAAGCAGGAACATAACACTTAGAATTGGGTCGTGTGGAGGGGATGGAAGGATGTGTGTGTGTGTGTGTGTGTGTGTGTGTGTGTGTGTGTGTGTGTGTGTGTGTGTGTGTGTGTGTGTGTGTTTCTCTCACTGTCTCTCTCTCTCATTCTCTCTCGTTGTCTCCCACACACACACACACACCTTCCAACAAAACAGACTCATACCAACCTTGACCCACTGACACGACCTCTCAACTCCTACGTGACACCTGTATCGAGAACTGTGTGCATCACTGGACCTAACACCATCCACCCTAAGTTGGTCACGTTTGTTGAGGAAGACCCGTTGGCCGCGCGAGGAAGTGTGTCACGGAGAGGCACTTTATACTCCCGAACCAAGACTCAGTTTCTGGAGGTCTTACAACATGATCTGTTTACCATTAATTGAAGGCATCTTATATAGCTCTCCCATAACTTACGTCGCTGAGAATTTTTACCAGAAATATCCTTAACTTGTACACTGAATGTGTGATGAAACCCCAGGGAAAAGAAAAAAAGTTATTGATGAATCTTTGAGAATTTAGGGATTATATAACCTAATTATCATCACTCTGTTTTGTGACTGATGTTCAAGAGGACTTTTTTTTTATGAATATTGTAGAGTTAATTTTGTTATTTGAGGTTTAACATATATATATACCTCATGGGATACAAACAATCACTTCAACCTGATGTAGTCACCAATCCTCTACAACACACACCTCACCTAAACCACCACCCTCACCATGTACATTTTAATAACACTTTGATTAAATCGGTGTTGAGTTTATTGCCAAACTTTGTACTATTGACCGGTGATGCAAATGATGAATATAATTTTCTAATATGTATGTAGAAGCAGTTGTGTTTTTTCTTTTTCTTCTCACTGGCCTCAGACGTTCTCCACTTCACTCTGGCCACACACACAGCAACAACAACATACCCCTCATACCCCCGGCTCTGAGGACTTGGTAAAGTTTATAAAGTTACATAAAAAAAAACAAAGTTGTATTGTTTACTCAATAAACTACCATTCTCTGAGGTGAATATAAAGGTGCCTTAAACACGCTCCTGTCTCACACGCTCCTCCGTGTGTGTGTGTGTGTGGTATAAAAGGTTCCATTGGTTCTGTCTGTCTGTCTGTCTGTCTGTCTGTCTATCTGTGTGTTATCAAGACAGGTCGTCCAGTTTCAAGTGCCACCAGACGACACCCAAACCAATTAATGTTATCCCGGGGCGCCATTGTGTCTGTCTGTGGGATGATGAGTGTGTCTTGGGAGCCGCTATGTCTGAGAAAGGTCAGTGTAATGAAGGAGGCCACTGTGTGTGTGTGTGTGTGTGTGTGTGTGTGTGTGTGTATGTATAGATGTATGTATAGCACTTGTAAGTATGTCTGACACGTGTATGTATGTATGTATGTATGTATACGTATCATCAATGAGTTTCGTATATTTGTTATGTATCTTTACCCCTTAAAAGGGTGTATATAAAACAAATATGTATCCCCCGGGCGGGCAGTTTTGTAAACTGCTAAGTGTATGTATCTCTAAAGAACAACTATACATAACAGGTACGAGTGTGTATGAAACAAATATGTATCATAAAAGATTTTTTTCACATCTGCTATATGCATGTATCACCTAAAATCACTGTGTAAATATAGGACGAAAATATCCCCGTATCCCTGTATCCCTGTATCCCTGTATCCCCGTATCTCTGTATCCCTGTATCCCCGTATCCCCGTATCCCTGTATCCCCGTATCCCTGTATCCCTGTATCCCTGTATCCCTGTATCCCCGTATCCCCGTATCCCTGTATCCCCGTATATTATAGAACACAACAACACGATCCTAATAAGAACTTCTTTCCCTATGAGAGGACGACACACACACACACACACACACACACACACCTCCCTCTAACAAAACAATCAATACCCTAGACCCAAACAAACGCAGGAAATAAACAAACTTAAGCAGTGTGTGGATGAGCCTTTGACTCTGACATAAACAACCGCTGGCAACCCCTGCAGATGACGGCGTGTTGCCACCTCGTGAGTATCGGATTTACTATACATGTTCAGAGTCCATTTAATTTATTTTGTTTGAGAATTTGATCGGGATTTTGTGTTTGTCTGTCTGTATGTGTGTCTGTCTGTCTCCTTTTAAATACACTAATTTATTGTCAGTCTCGGTAAGCTTATGGTGTAATTTCTCAGTGATGTGTATGTGTGTGTGTGTGTACTTATCCCTTATACACTGTAAATATTTCTATCCATCCACACACACACACACCCTAATCCTTCTCTAAGCTCTACAAGTGTCAGGATGAGTGTTGGTGGTTCTCTGTTTCTTCACCTTCATGGGTACGAACTCGCTGGGGGTTCACTAAATACCCCGAACCCGGAACCCAAACCTGAACCGAACCCGAACCCGAAGTCTAACCTAGAGCAATGTAAATAACTGATTGAATTAAACTGAAGCTCAAAACATATATAAACAATAACAGCTTCAAATCACACTCATTCTCTATACTTTAACTGGACACTGAGCATCAATTAGGAGACAAAATCAAATAAAATTAAAGTATAAATTTTCAGTAATGCTTCGATAAGTCAAATGTTTTCCTGTTGATAAATTAACACTGGGGGAATATTCTTAAATCTTCTTAACTTACGAGGAATAAAAATTATCTTACGAGACTTTAGGAACTATGGCCGCAGGAGGGAAAGTATAGGTAGAGGTGAGCGAGGCAGCATCAGTAGCGTCGGCAGTAAACACCACCCAGCGAACGACTCCCAGCGAACGACACCCAGCGAACGACACCCAGCGACTGTTTTCACGCCTCTCAATTTCCGTCGCCAGGAACCCAACGCCACTGAGATTTGATGTAATTTTTTTCTATAGGTAGCAGTAGTCTTATCAGGTGTCAATACTGGAAGAAGCAAACTCAATCACGACATCTTTAAAAATTTTAAATAAATAAATAAATATAAATCTTTGATATGAAACGAATTTAATATTTTTTTTTCTTAAGGAAATATTTTTTTTTTACAGAGATTCATAGACCCAAAGATACAATTACGTTTCAGACATTAAGACCAAATTACACTTGAAGATATAACCCAAATATAAATAAAATATAAGTAGAATTATTTTCTTGCAAATACGAAAACAAATAAGCAAGAATCAAGAATCGTTTACCACTACCACCTAAATATAACAAATAAACAAGACTTACTTTACCCATAAACAAGAGATATACTTACAAACACCTACAAGATTTAAAACAACATCAAGAATCGACTTAAAAGCCAAACGTAACAGAGAAATTGAATGAATTGAATGATTTACTTAAAAAAAAACGACTCAATACCACACCGAGTCAAGATTTACTTACAAATGCGTCCCAAAGCAGAAAAAAAAAAAAAAAATACACGCGGGAAAGAGTTTTAATACGTAGCAATTCTCGTATAACCTGAAGATTGCAGGGTTGGGAGGCTGGCAAGTGGCATTCGCTCCTAGATACGATCACCACCCGCTGCCCGTCTTCCTGGTGCTGTAACCGCTCTGTTATGGCGCGCTCAGTTCCCGCCTTCGACCCACCCCCTCCCACCACACCACCACGCCACTAATTCAATATTACGTCTTGATAGTGTTGCATTGTTCCATTAATTAAAGAGGAATCACGTGTCACAATATCATATTTAATGAAGTTAGTAGCGTTGTACAGAATAGCCGATGCTTGACTACGACACACACACATACAAGGTGACACGGAAACATAACATTATATTCGGGTTGATTTCGTACGTTTTGTATTTACTCAAAAACCCCGCGAATTAAGTAAAGATATACATTTATCTACTTTGGCGATAAGGGTTTAAACAATATAGGATAAAAGAGGAGGAAGAGAAGGAGAATACGGAGAATAAGGAAGAGGAGGAAGAGGTGGGTGTGGGAAATCGTCATGGTCACTCACCAGATTAGATCAGTGGCGGCATTTTTGTTGGTGTAAACGACCCCCCGAGCTGTTATCTGTCTACCCTCCAATGTACGTAAAAATTCTCTCTCTCTCTCTCTCTCTCTCTCTCTCTCTCTCTTTCTCTCTCTCTCTTTCAATATTACTTACAACTTTTCTCTCTGCGCGTGTCTGTGGGTTAGTGAATCAAGAACAGAAATATTACGAAAATTAATTAACTCACTTCTTTTCAGCATACAGACAGACACACACAGACACACCGGGGTCAGATCACGGGTCAAAGATCAACTAATTACTCAGATAAAACTATATACAGTACACACATTCACCCCTAAATCACCTCCGCTTCATCAATCATTCTCAGTAACTTGTCGCCGTAATCCAAGACCCTCAGGTAACATTCTCCTCCTCCTCACCTAAGCTACGGTAAGTCTAAGACGACAAGCGGGAACTTCTCCTGTGCGTGTGTGTATTAGTGAGCGCCTCGACCTTCCTCCAAGGAGTTGTGAGCGTGAGGCAAATCTGAATGTGATCCACTCCCTCGGGTTGATGAGGAGGAGGAGGAGGAGGAGGAGGAAGAGGAAGGGGAGGAGGAAGAGGAAGGGGAGGAGGTGAAAGTGATGATGGTGAAAGTAGTGTTGGTGTTGGTGGTGACGTCATACACCTCTGCTTCTGCTGCCGCCCTGAGCCACCTGCTGTTACTACTTCTGTTCCTCCCGCTACTGTTCCTGCATTGCTTCCTCGGTTGCTGCACCTGCTGTAGTTTATGCTGTTATTATTGGTGGTGATATTGCTACGGCTGAGACAGACAGACAGACAGACAGACAGACAGACAGACAGACAGATTCTCACACACTCCTGCAGGAAGGGAACGAGCGACCATCTTCCTCATTGTGCATCAAGAGTGTTGCAGACTAGACGAGGCGCTGAAGGAGGAGGTATTAAGGAACATGGGGAGTAGGGAGGATGGTGAAGGATACGCTAGGTGAAGGAGCTGAAGTAGAAGGCGGCGAAGTAGTCGCTGTAGGTGGTGGTGATGGAACTCTTGTAGGAGACGGTGTAGAAGGTGCTGTAGAAGATGGTGTAAGAGACGGTGTAGGAGACGGTGTGGGAGACGGTGCAGGAGACTGTGGCTCTGTGGTGGTACAATAAGCACCACACACAAGTTACGACCTCGTTGGAAGGCTGGGTCGTCCTCCTGCTAACCCGGGTCAACCTTACTACGTGGTTAAATACGGGTTATATTGATCACTTATATTACTCTCTCTCTCTCTCTCTCTCTCTTTCTTACTCCTTTCTGTCTCTATTCTATCTCTCTGTCACTCCTCTCTCCCCCTTTTCGTTGTCTGTCTTTCTCATTCCTCACTCTCTGTTCCTCTCTTTCCATCTCTCATTCCTTGCATGTTTCCCCTCCCCCATCATTCCCTATTCAGTGAGGAGGAAGACAGAGGTACAGGAAGGCTGAGTAGATACAGTGTTCGCCTCCTGTCTTGAATGTCACTGGTTCGAGCTGGGGGCACCCCTAGTCCACCCAACTGTGAATGGGTCCCTAAATCTATACCTGCACTGCCCACCACACTGCTGCCTTATTGGGTACCGAAAAAAAAGGGAAAAAAAGGTTAATCTTGCAGTATGCTGTATCCGCGTTGCCCCTAAACCAGCCATCGTCAGGCCTGGAAGGGGTAGGTACATACATACATAGTCTCGTGCCAATTCTGAACACCGGGTAGTTATGATGTCACAATAATCATTATGTAGTAAGAGTGAGTGAGTGAGAGTGAGTGAGTGAGTGTTGGTCCAGTGCAGTAGACCGGCAGGTGGTGGATGCAGATATCCATCATTGATCGTCCGTGTCTCCCAAACTTCCTCTCTTGTCTCTCTTGTCTCTGCATTATCATCATTATCTCACGAGTAAAACATTTTTGTTCCTCTTCTTTACATTTAGTTTCTCTTCTTTAAATTCCCTGAAGAAATTATATGGCTCTGCACTTTAATTTGTCTTACTGTTATATTAATGCTCTCTCTCTCTCTCTCTCTCTCTCTCTCTCTCTCTCTCTTTCTTGGTTTGTTTTACTCTCACTGCTCCTCTATTGCTGTCTTTCACTATCCCTCTTCCTTTCTCATTTTCTTTCTCTCTCGTTCTCTTTTATTCCATTTTTCTTGCTTTCACTCTTACTTCATTTTACTATCTCACTTTCTTCCATTCTGACTTTCATTCATTCTCTTCCTTACTTTCTTTCATTCACTCTCATTTCGTCACTTTCTTACTTTCTTTCTTTCCCCCTAACCTAGAGAGTAGAGGGTAGGAAGGAGGAGGAGAGGGAGGGGGGGGGGGAGGTGAAACAGCTGGGTCGGTAAACTCTAGGGAGATGTGAAGGCGTGTTTCATTACCGCGGATGTGATAGAGTGACGTTAATCCCGTGTTTACATGTGCACCGACTGATCCACGTGTTATCATTAGTACGGATGGGGTGGTTGTGTTGTTAGTGATGGTGAAGTGTGGTTGTGAGTGACGTAAAACACTTCAACACCTCACCAACACATCACAAGCACTTCACCAACACATCACAAGCACTTCACCAACACATTACCAACACTTCACCAACACATCACCAACACTTCACCAACACATCACCAACACTTCACCAACACATCACCAACACTTCACCAACACATCACCAGCACTTCACCAACACATCACCAGCACTTCACCAACACATCACCAACACATCACCAGCACTTCATCAACACCTGCCCAACACTTCACCACCACTTCAACACTTCACCAACACTTCACCAACACATCACCAACACTTCACCAACACATCACCAGCACTTCATCAACACCTGCCCAACACTTCACCACCACTTCAACACATCACCAACACTTTACCAACACATTACCAACACTTCACCAACACATCACCAACACTTCACCAACACATCACCAGCACTTCACCAACACATTACCAACACTTCACCAACACATCACCAGCACTTCATCAACACCTCACCAGCACTTCATCAACACCTACCCAACACTTCACCAACACATCACCAGCACTTCATCAACACCTGCCCAACACTTCACCAACACATTACCAGCACTTCACCAACACTTTACCAACACTTCACCAACACATCACCAGCACTTCACCAACACATTACCAACACTTCACCAACACATCACCAGCACTTCACCAACACATTACCAACACTTCACCAACACATCACCAGCACTTCACCAACACATCACCAGCACTTCACCAACACATCACCAGCACTTCACCAACACATTCACCAACACATCACCAACACTTCACCAACACTTCACCAACACATTAACCAGGCACCAATAAGCACCAAACAAGAAAGAACATATAAAATCTCTTTATTAGTTTTACCACTCAGTTTACGCTTCACTAAACGATCGACAAACAAGGTAATTGCTCTCACAACACCAGCCATTAGAGCGAGGGACTGAGAAAGAGAGAGAGAAGGAGAGAGAGAGGGAGAAGGAGAGGGAGAGGGAGAGGGAGAGAGGTAACTAGCTAACGAGGCTGTTACAGTGAACCCGAGCTGTAGCGCCGCTCTGTTTGGGAAGCAAAATAGATTATCAATTTGTGTTCCCTCACCCTCCTCACGCGGCTGACTTGACGCCTTCAGGAGCTAAATTCGTCCGTCAGTCCGTCCGTCTGTCTGTCTTGTGATTGGTCTGCCCGTCGTGTGATTGGTTTGTCTGTCTGTCTTGTGATTGGTCTCTCTGTCTTGTGATTGGTCTGTCCGTCGTGCAATTGGTCTGCCCGTCGTGTGATTGGTCTGTCCGTCGTGCAATTGGTCTGTCCGTCGTGCGATTAATTTGTACGGTCATGGGATAGGTCCGCGTGTGGTGCAATTTCCTTATTCACTATACAATTGGCCAGTCTTTCCGTCCTTCCATCCGTCGTACGATAATCACTCATCCCATTGTGTAGAGAGAGAGAGAGAGAGAGAGAGAGAGAGAGAGAGAGAGAGAGAGAGAGAGAGAGAGAGAGAGAGAGAGTAGTCGTTAAAAAAAATTATTATTATTAGTAGTAGTAGTTTAAAGAAAAAGTAGTAGTAGTAGTAGTAGTAGTAGTAGTAGTAGTAGTAGTAGTAGTAGTATCTTCACTATCCATCCTTCTTATTCACCTCACGTATACTACTTCAGACAACGCTGACGAAGGCATAACCCCCTCCCTTCCCCACCCTGATATGTTTAGTTCCTTCACTAACCAACAGAGGACCTCCACTACGTGAAGGGGTTCCATGTTGACTGTCTAATACCGAGTGTTTGTGGAGGAGAATTTTCTAGGGGTTTACGGCGCCTTGGTTTGATGTTGTAATTAAGAGAGAGAGAGAGAGAGAGAGAGAGAGAGAGAGAGAGAGAGAGAGAGAGAGAGAGAGAGAGAGAGAGAGAGAGAGAGAGAGAGAGAGACCAGGGCGTGAGGTGTGTTGACGTAGTGTTAGTATAATTCCCTTGATCTTCGCAACTCAGGAGGGTTTTTGGGCGAATCTGTGTTCCATAGCGACTTCCTGTGTGTGTGTGTGTGTGTGGTGTGTGTGTTGCGCCCTCTTCTAATGGGTAGTTTAGTGTCCCTGGTGTGGCCATGGTCAAGTCCCTTTTTTACCTGAGATGGCCCTGATCGTGTCCCCTTCTTCTTACCTGTGATGGCCCTGGGTAAGGTAACAGGGTGAAAGAGACGGATGTGTTCACAAGTCAGGTGTGAGAACCTTGGTCACCGTCCACACCATAAACATTACTCTCAGTGACGTGGATCGACCCCGACCTGCCACTGACCATCACTCAGCCCTCCCTCCCTCCGTCCCTCCCCCTTCCCTCCCTCCCATACCCCTCCCTCCCTTACCAAACATCAACAAAACAACCACAATCTTTTTTTTCTCTTTTTTTTTTAATCTTGCAGTATTTTTTTTTCAAGGGACACAAAGATTGATGGAGACGAGATTGTGTCTAGGATGATAAATATAAATAAATTCCCTTTACCATGATTGAGTTACTGGATTACTTTAAGATTATATTTAGGATGTAGCTGAGATAACAAGTGGCTGGAGAAGACATAGATAAAGAACAAGGTAAGAGGAGGAGGATCAGGGGAGGAGGTGCTTAGAGACAGATATGACCGACATCCCTACAGGAGGTTAAGAAATACCTGAGGCCATTACCTGATCAACTTCTGGTGGGAGGGGGGGGGATGTGTGTCCTGCTGGGGGAGGTGACGTGGAGGGAGTATTGTCCAATCTTATAAGACACACGAGGATTCACACACACCTAATCCCCACTCATAAGGACAGAGGGATTGGCTGAGATGAGATGCTGAGGAGGAGAAGGAAGTATGGTGTTTGGATCTATGAATACCAATGTGCTGGTGAGGGTTGGAGCACCAGGCTATACTCCCTTATCTTGGTGATGTATGGCCAAGCACCGTGAGACAATCTGTTGACTATGAGTGTAAATATAAGGTGTAAATATAAGGAGAAATAGAGGAGTAAATATCCCTTTCACTCTTCTCTATCCCTCTCACTCTCTTCTATCCCTCTCCCTCTCTCCTTGTTTTCACCTTCTCTTCCTCTCATCCGCCCACTCTCTTTCCCTCTCACCCTACAAGCTCAAACGTGTCTCAATCTCATCCTCTCACTTCCCACCCTTGCCTCTCCATTTTCCTCCTCTCACTAATCTCTCTCCTTCCCTCTCCTCTTTCCTTTACCTTCTCTCTTACACCAATCTCTTATCCCTCTCTACTCTTATCACCCTCTACTCCTCCTGCCCCCCATCTTCTACTCTCACCACCCTCTTCATCTACCCCCCACACCTCTCCTTCCCTCTCTCCTCCCCTCTCTCTTCCCTCACTCCTCCCCTCTCTCTTCCCTCACTCCTCCCCTCTCCCTTCTGACTTGCATCACCGCTTCCTGGATCAGTTTCAGATTAATTCTCGACCATGATGGATGAGGTAGCAAGGCCATCTTAACACCTCTACCAGTGCTCACGTTTAGTTAAGTCCGCCCTCCTACCTCTCATTTACTACTGCGTTTTCTTTCTGACCACCACCACCACCACCACCACTATTCTCTAATGACGTGTTTATAAACGTTTCTAGGCTAGGTTAGGTTAGGTTAGGTTAGTTTAGGTTAGGTTAGGTTTGGTTATACTACATAGCATTGGTGTTTTGAGTAGTGTCATTTGCTGGAGAGAGAGAGAGAGAGAGAGAGAGAGAGAGAGAGAGAGAGAGAGAGAGAGAGAGAGAGAGAGAGAGAGACTAGTCCAATATTGCCTGATAAACGTTTCCTGGATAAAACGTTTACGCCTACCACTAACAACCACTACTTGCTATAGCTCTCCCCCTCTCCTCCTATACCATAATATTTGAGAAAGGTCTGTCGATATAGCGTAAATATAGCCATAGACGACAGGTATATATGCAGTATATCTATATGGGAGATACGACGGCTGCTGTAGTCTCTCTCTCTCTCTTCTCTTCTCTTCTCTTCTCTTCTCTTCTCTTCTCTTCTCTTCTCTTCTCTTCTCCTTTCCCCCTTTACAAAACCGCTTCATCATCGTAAGTAATATTTCACCATCTTTCATCCCCTCTCCCTCTCTTACTCTCTTTTCTCTCTCTCTCTCTCTCCCTCTAATGTACCTAGAGTTGATGGATTGATGATCAGGTGAGAGAGAGAGAGAGAGAGAGAGAGAGAGAGAGAGAGAGAGAGAGAGAGAGAGAGAGAGAGACCCCCTCAACCCTACACCTCCCTCCGTTACCAGGGGGTTGGGTCGTGACGTCACAAATGGGATTCCAAAAGTTTTCTGTATTATTTTAGGGGCGCGCGGGGGAGGGGGGAGGGGGGAGGGGGGAGGGGGGAGGGGGGGGGGGTGTTTGGCAGATTTTGGGGCGACGGTAAAAATAATGGTAGGGGGGTAAGGGGGAAGAACAGTGAGGGGGGGTAAGGAGGGGAGGGGAGAACAGAGAGGGGGAAGGGGAGGGGAGAAGGGAAGATGAAGGAGAGTTGAGGGAGAGGGGTGAGAATGGAGGGGGAGATGAGGGAGAGGGGAGATAAAGCAGAGGGGAGAGAATGGAGGGATGATAAGGAGGAAAGAGGTAGGTTGATAAAGTAAGAGTGTGGGGAGAGGGGAGGTGAGGGGGGGGAATGTGGATGGGGGGAAGGGAGGAAGGGATAAAGAGAGGGAAAAGAAAGTGGAAGGAGTGGAAGAGAAGAAGGGAGAAGATGATAGGAGAGGAGAGGGGAGGATAAGGTAAAGAAGGAAAGGAAAGGAGTGAGGAACAGAGGGTAAGGGGAAGAGAGGGCAGGGTAGGGTAGCGGGGGGGGGGGGGAGGAGGAGGAGGAAAAGTTGGTAGGGAGGAAAATTAAAATATTATATTAGATCAAAAGTGAAGTCTATTTTTTCCTAGCGTGATGGCAAGACTTTTAAAAAGATATTAAACAGGAAAAAAAAGCTTCCTAAGATTTATTTAATTCCTTAATTTTTTTTTACGAAATTTCTTCTTCAAAATTCACAACCCACATTTTTATTACCAGAATTTTTTTTATTTTTTCGTTTTCCATCTTTATTGCTATTTTTTTATCGTGTCGGCCTTTATTCCTCAGTTTATCTTATAATGCTTTCATCTTTTTCACTCTATTCTCCCTTCCCAATTCTTCCCATGTTCTCTTATCTTCTGTCTCCCATTCTTCATCCTTACCTCTATCCTCCCTCCCGTCCTTCCTTCCCCACCCTCCCTCCCTCCCTTCTTCCCCCTTCGTTACCCATCCCCACCCTCCCTCCCCCCTCCCTCCCTCCGTCTAACGTCTCCTGAGTGATGGATGAACCAGTGGACTGACCCCAAATATCACTAATCCTCCGTGTTGATCCTCTGTTGTGGCGCCCCTGACTCACGCCCGCCGGAGGGAGATGGGGGGGGAGACATCCTGAAGGAGATGAGGGGTGGGGGGGTTGGACCATGGAGGAAGGGGAGGGGGGGGGAAATGGTCTTAGGGGTAAGGTAGTGGGAAGGTGGATGGTGGCGATGAGGGTTGGTAAGGGGGAGAGAGGGGGAGGGGTTGGAGTTCCTGAAGGTGGGGGGGGGTTGCTGGGGAGAGGGGAGGAGGGGGAAGATACTACTGGGGAGACGGAAAGATGGGGAGGAGTTGAGGATTCTAAAGGCAAGAGAAAGAAAGGAAGTAACTAAGGAAAGTGGCAAATAAGGGTGGTCATGAATGTGGTTATGAAGGGAAAGAAAAGGGAGACAGGTACCTTGAAAGTCACAGTGAAAAGGGAGGAAGGGGAAAGGGAAGGGGGAAGGAAAGAGGAAATCCCTAAATGGAGGTGATGGTGGATAGGATGATAATAAGGGGTTTGGGGAGGGTGTAGGGCGGGAGGGGGGGGGGGGAGTCTTTCCAGGTAGTTACGACACACAGAACAGACCTACGTAACGAGAGAGAGAGAGAGAGAGAGAGAGAGAGAGAGAGAGAGAGAGAGAGAGAGAGAGAGAGAGAGAGAGAGAGAGATACTATGAGTTCGGTTCTCTAGCTGAGGTATAACTTAGAACACACAAGTTTTCTTTACACTATCTGTCTCTATCTATCCATCCAGCAGTGAACGAGACCCTGGATGGAAATTGATTGACGGGTCGTGTTGTGGGGAAGAGAATCACCCAGTAGCACGGTGGCTCAGGTGTACTCGCCAACACGAACTGGTCCACCGAGGTGTCGACTACTGAGAGGTCTTCGTCTACCTGTGAGGTGAGAGTCAGTGAGGGGGGGATAGACCAGTGGGGGGAAAGTAGTCAGGGAGGGGGGAATAATAGGCCGGGGGTGATACTAGTCGGAGGGGGGATAGACCAAGGGGGTGATAGTAGTCGGGGGGGATAGACCAGTGGGGTGATAGTTGTCAGGGGGTGATGGTAGTAAGGGGAGGGAGGAGGGGATGTTAGCGAGGGGGGGGAGGGGGTGACCAGGGTGTTGGGCTAAAAAAAAAGCAAGAAGAATTTCGTGGATTATAAGATAATTCTAGTGGAGAGGAGGGAAGTGGAGGGGTGGAGGGAGTAGAGTGGAGATAATCCCCTTTACTCCCCTTTCTTTTCCTTTCCTGCTCCTCCTTCTTCCCCCCTTCCCTTTCTCACCTCTCACCCTCTCATCTCCACCTCCTCCTCTCCCCCTCTCACCCCTCCTCCCCTCCCCCTCTCACCCCTCCCCCCCCGTGAGTCTCTCCTACCCACTAATATCTTTCATATATATCCCAGCAAGGCCCCGATAGTGTGAGTCATCGATGAAACACTCTCTCTCTCTCTCTCTCTCTCTCTCTCTCTCTCTCTCTCTCTCTCTCTCTCTCTCTCTCACATCTGTCCATTCCTCTATCTGTCTATACATTCATCACAGTAACCTCTATTAACCTTCACCAGCCATGATCCACCACACACAGTCATTAACACGCCATAAAGAATTACAAAACAATCCAAGCTTTAAATTAAACCATATACATGTAAATTACTCAAAACAAAAAACAAATTATTCACATATAAATAAAATAGTTTCCCTTCTATATTCACTTTTTTTTTATTATCCCTTGAATACTAATGTTACCTGGGAAAAGGGTTAGGTTAGGTTAGGTTAGAATTAGGGTGGTTAAGCTTTAGATGAAACAAGTTAGGGTGCCTAATCTTCAGGTAATCTCCAATATACTGTATATAAACATCCTAGCCCCCCCCCCCCCCCAGTATGGAGATGAAGTAGACACAACAACCATCACCCCATAACAGTGCTAAAACAACAATTTTTGGCGGGTTTTATAAATCATCCCATGAATATGTAAATTGTTAAAAGCTTCTGAATGCATTTTTTTTCCCAATGGACAAACAAACAGACAAAAATCACTACCGAATTGTTATATGACTGACACACACACACACACACACACACACACACACACACACACGCATTAAACATAAAATATACATCTCTTTCTCTCTCTCTCTCTCTGTCTCTCTACAACTCAGATAATATCAGCAAAATCAGCGAAGGCGTCACCTGGGGGGGGGGGGGGGGGCCGGTGTCTATCACTGACCTTTGAAAATAACGCGGAGTCTTGACAACTTTTATATGTTATGAAGTTTTGAAAGGACATGACAGGGGCGAGAGGGCGAGAGGGGCGAGAGGGCAGGGAGAAAGAGGGGTGAGAAAGCAAGGAGGGAAGGCAGGGGGAAAGGGTGAGAGGTTATGGAAACAAAGGTGACAGGGTATGAAGAGAGGGTGATTGATTAGCTGACTGACAGAATGACTAACAGCCTGACCGACTCACTGACTCACTACTTGAGTGACCGATTGACTGATTGACCTATCTGGGTGGTGGCCAGCCTCCCACCTACCTGGTGGTGGCCAGCTTCCCACCTGCCTGGTGGTGGCCAGCTTCCCACCTGCCTGGTGGTGGCCAGCCTCCCACCTACCTGGTGGTGGCCAGCTTCCCACCTGCCTGGTGGTGGCCAGCCTCCCACCTGCCTGGTGGTGGCCAGCCTCCCACCTGCCTGGTGGTGGCCAGCCTCCCACCTTCCTGGTGGTGGCCAGCCTCCCACCTGCCTGGTGGTGGCCAGCCTCCCACCTGCCTGGTGGTGGCCAGCCTCCCACCTGCCTGGTGGTGGCCAGCCTCCCACCTGCCTGGTGGTGGCCAGCCTCCCACCTGCCTGGTGGTGGCCAGCCACCCACCTGCCTGGTGGTGGCCAGCCTCCCACCTGCCTGGTGGTGGCCAGCCTCCCACCTGCCTGGTGGTGGCCAGCCTCCCACCTGCCTGGTGGTGGCCAGCCACCCACCTGCCTGGTGGTGGCCAGCCTCCCACCTACCTGGTGGTGGCCAGCCTCCCACCTACCTGGTGGTGGCCAGCACTACACACTCGTCGACGGGGAATTATAGACTAAGTTTAGGCGCAACAAACTTCCCCCGCCAGCACCTCTGTTCTCAAGGGATCCCCGCTAAAGTTTTCTCCCCAGTTACTAGAGATAAGAGAAAACAACTACAGTCTCAGTGCTGTTTCAATACTATTCTGCGCCGCCATCATTGTCATAGTTGCAGTAACACTAGTTTAGTTCCATGTATTTCATTTCTTTACTCGGGGGTTGAATTTAACCGAAGATAAATTCAGAAGTCATCTTTGTTTAAGTGAGTCAGTTAGGTTAATTTTGTTCTCACATTTCAAGCTGAGAGGGTAAAAAATATCGCACGGGTCTGTGAGAATACAGCATTGTCTTATTGCTTAAGTTAGCTACGTTAGCGGGTGATTCTATCGTACACAGGTCTGAGAATCCAAGGCCAGACCTGAAGGGGTAGAAAGGAGGGAGGAGAGGGGGGAGGATGGGGAGAGGGGAGAGACGATGGGGAGAGGGGGGTCTCAAAACTTGCCCCGGGCCGATGTAACACAATTTGGGTGTGAGAATAGTTTAGAAATTGGGGTCTGCGAGTTCCTGAGTTTTCTTTTCAGTGAGAATATTGGCAATACGTGAGATGGGCACACGTACCTACCACCTCTTCGCCCGCCTAGCGCCAGCCCAGACGTTCCTATACGCCAGACCAGCCAAGCGCCTAGACGTCTGATAAGCCGGGCCAGTTAGCCGTCATCCCAGCAAACTCGCCCACTCACACCCACCCACCCAAACACTACTATACCAGACCATATTACCGCCCACCCAACCGACCCACCCCACCCAGCTGCCCTCTCTTTGGCGGCAGGCTGTTGCTGGGTAGATGCATGGGTGGTGGGTGGAGGAGGAGGAGCCACCCAGGGGTGGCAGGGAAGGAAAAAATATGAAAAAGGCAAACTCGACTTGTGTGTGGTGGCTGAGTGGCGTTATTAAGGCAATGAGGAGATGGGTGTTGTGGGGCTACACTCTGTTAACGTCTCTAGGAAATATCGATCACCTGAAGATTAACCACCCTAACGCGGACCTAGCCTAACCTAAATAAACATACTCTACACAAACCTACTCTACTTTAACCTAACCTATCCTAAGCTTAGCCTAACTTAACCTAACCTATCCTAAGCTTAGCCTAACCTAACCTAACCTAACCTAACCTAACCTATCCTAACCTTAGCCTAACCTTAGCCTACCAAGTTTAGTACAAATTCTCGTCGTCAGTATTTGAGTTGTTATTTTGGAGACACATATAGACACATAAACAAACAGACATGAAAAACAATATCCTGTCTCGTAGTTGTGGGCAATATACAGTGCATATATATATATATATATATATATATATATATATATATATATATATATATATATATATATATATATATATATATATATATATATATATGCAAGTAAATCACTGTAGGTGCGCGTGATCTAGGTATATACTGATAACCACAAAGAAAGAAGAAAACACGAAGTTCCCAAACGCTTTCGTGTAATTCACATCTTCAGGGGTGAGTACAGACTAGTCTGTACTCACCCCTGAAGATGGTATATATATATATATATATATATATATATATATATATATATATATATATATATATATATATATATAAATAAGAGCAGGATGAAAGTTTTGGTTGTATTAATTAATGATTTTTCTAGTGTGGTTTCTTAATTAAATTATAATTGGAGTCTTCCTAGAGGTTCATTAAGGGTGTTTAAATTACTGCAAGTCGTCCTGCAGCGTGATGACGTCTGGCGCTGCACTTATTTGCATAAAGCAATTTAATGGCGGACCTTCTCATTTTTGAGTCCCACTTTTAAATTATTCAAAATTTTATTACTTCTCGACCCAAAAGTTTTTGCAATAAAGACGCCAGTGAGGAGGTTGATTATACTGATGGCTGTTGGTGCATGATAATACATATTGTGTTAACAACAGTGGAGGATATAACAGAGGAGAAATTATTATTACTATGATTATGTAGCTATAATTATTATTTACTAGTAGCTCAATATTATTAATTCTCAGACTCACTTTATTATTATTATTATTATTATTATTATTATTATTATTATTATTATTATTACCGTTGTAATTATCCTAATCTTCAGTATCAATACTTATAATAAATAAATATTTAAACAAAAATGTTACATTAAAGTTAAAATCAAGTAAATGACGCAATGTAAAAATGAGACGCAGTACAACCAACCCGTTTAAAAACAATAAATAATACAATAAATCAGCAATAAGACTTAACTTTTAAAATATATAACTAACAAGAACCATCTATATAACTCCGAGACATAATCCTTTAAATAACTCAAAGGTGATCTGAGAGAGCGAAACAAAATGAAATTAAATTAGTTGGTCGCGGCACTCAGGGTGAACAAGAAGGGGAGGCGGTGAGTCATTGGTATATAGTGGAATGAGACACCTGTATATGACTTAGAAACAGAGGTGAAAGGAGCATATGAAGCCTGGTGAAGCTATGTATGTATGTATGTATGTATGTATGTATGTCTTCTGCTTGTTGTCTAACTCCTTTCCTCTCACTTTGTACACTTGTCTTACCTCACGAAAAACAAACAAACAAACAGATGATAAACATATAAAAAAGTAAATTAAATAACCAAAAAATTACAAAATTACATCAAACTCCACATCTTTAAATAACAAAAAACTAAGTCAGTATTTTAAGCCAAACTGATGGGGCAACTGGCATGTTTTTTTTTAACTAAGCCAATTTCGTTTACTAATTATTTACAACACACACACACACACACACACACACACACACACACACGCGCGCACACACACACACGCGCGCGCACACACACACACACACACACACACACACAGATAGGTTAAATCGTACCATGTTGTTTATAATTAATTCACTGTTCGCATAATCATAAAATTGTACACAAAAAATCCTTAATTGTTCACGAAAACATCACACAAATGTAAACAAGAAGAACTATTCACTAACTAAGTGTTCACGAATATGTTAACAGAAACGTCACTGTTATTTGCCTTCTTATTTTTTACATATAGTGCACTGCAATAAATTCCTGGCCCTTACCTTTAACCCTTAACTTTACATTTATATTCAACAGAGAAAATCTACATATGCATATTATCTTCACCTGAAAATAAAGTTTACATGTGTTGTATTGAAATAAATGTGTTTTATATGCACCTTCAAAAAAAAAAACTGTGTTGCACTGAGAAAAATACATGAAATTTGTATTTGTGATGTACTGAAATACATTAACCTTACCTCCATCTGAAAAACATGCACTACAATGTCAAAGTGTTAATTATACTTTTAATTAAACCTAGACAACGGACCTAACCAAAAACTAACGTTGCTACAGCCTTGATTTAACTCAGTACCTGCTGTTAGCACCGCGAGGTTTCCAATACTGAAGGGTCGGCAATGTTAGTAAGATGCATGCAATAAAAACATAAAAAATAAATTATGCTCCCGGATAAAGCAAGGCTCAATATTTAAAGTTTATCCATACTGTTATGATTGATACTGGCATGTTTATTCATTTCATTTGTTTTGAATTAGTGAATTTTGAATCACCTAGAACTGTTTATAACTCTGAATGTGCATATTTCAAAACTGCAGCCTATTATGATGATATCTTCTCTCTAAAGACACAATGTGTACTTACCTTGTACTGATGAATCAATCTATAAAGAAATAAACCAGTGTTAGATACAAGGATTTATCGAGCACATTAAACAAACTCTTATATAAATAAAATAAACTGACACTGCTGCCATGATTAATACAAATTACAGAGGATAAAAATCAATTAATCCCTCAAGCACATTTCGGTTACCAGTGAGTTTTAGCCCTGAAAATTTAGCACAAAATTACACTCCATTCCTCGCTTAGTACAGTACGTCAAATTTTGTTTTCTAATTTATAACACTCATATAACTAATTGGCCTAATTCAACTAAATAATCACTGCCTACTTCACCTAGCACACAGAATATGATGCATTAAGAAACGTACAGAAAATAATGAACATCTCAATATCAGTGAAGGTCTTAATCTTCTAAACCGAAGGAGTACACTTGAATATTCGTGTAACAGCACCATCTCCTTCGGGATACGGGAAGTGGTCTCACATCTCCGTCAGAATAAGGGAAGTGGTCTCACAGGGGAGCCAGTTGGTCCGGAAATTGGCTCATGTATGACGTTCAGATTAGCTTCACCAAGATGGTCAATCCAGCCGAGGCCTCGCTGATGGGCTGCCTGGAAATCAAAGTGGAGGTTTCGGGCCCCAGCAGTCATGGAGGGGTCGACACAGCTTACAGTGGTAACCTTGGGAGCTCCTGTGATAAATACATTGGTGTGTTCCAGTGTTGAGAGTGACACGTTTGACATTTTCCTTGACGTCACATAAACTTCCAAGCTCAATAAATGATTCCGGCATAACAATGGACGTTTTACATTTTTCATGACAAGTTTTCCTGATGTCGATTCAATTTTAAGTAAGATACACTTCGATTGTAATTTAAGTAACATTATAACGAAACATTTGGCTACTGACTTCAATAACCAATGTTTAACAAGACTTTTAATTAAATAATATTACGGGTGACATTTCAATGAGCGTGATTTAATTTATTAATGATCCTTTTTGTGATAATTAATTGAACAGAGTTTACTTAGAATAATATACTTTTAAAAACAACATTTAATATCACGCTGAAATAATTAATGTTGGTCGTAAGATATATTAAATTTTAGTGAGAAATATAGTATTATTTTCTCTACCTCAAGACGGAAGGTAATTGTACCCCGCTTTACACTTCAGTTAGTTCATTCTCCTGTTCATGGTACGCGTCTCTCTCTCTCTCTCTCTCTCTCTCTCTCTCTCTCTCTCTCTCTCTCTCTCTCTCTCTCTCTCTCTTTATCACCTGGGGGAGTAAGGAGAAGGGGAGGTATAGAGGTCATATCCCCCAATTCCCCCGCTCCACCGCCTGGGGAGGAGGGGGGAAAGGAGAGGGAGAGGGGGCGAGGAGAGGGGGCCAAGGAGAAGGGGAGGGGACAAGGAGAGAGGGAGGGGGAAAGGAGAGGGGGAGGGGGGCAAGTTGAGCGAGAGGGGGGCAATGAGGGGGAGGGGGGATGGGAAGGGAAAGGGAGGGAGGTCGCCCCCTACACCTGGTCAGACCTCAAATCCCAATGATAATCCAGCTTTATGGCGTCTAACACCTGAATAATTCACTGCTGACCCGACCTGGAGGCCCCACACCCTAGTTTATTCATTCACCACCACCACATCTACTACCACAACTACCATCTACCACCACAACTACCATCTACCACCACAACTACCATCTCTACCACAACTACCCATTTCTACCACAACTACCCATTTCTACCACAACTACCCATTTCTACCACAATTATCACCACCACCACAACTACCATTTCTACCACAACTACCCATTTCTACCACAACTATCACCACCACCACAACTACCATTTCTACCACAACTACCCATTTCTACCACAACTATCACCACCACCACAACTACCATCTCTACCACAACTACCCATTTCT
Organism: Homarus gammarus; assembly: GCA_958450375.1. Taxonomy (NCBI): domain Eukaryota; kingdom Metazoa; phylum Arthropoda; class Malacostraca; order Decapoda; family Nephropidae; genus Homarus; species Homarus gammarus. The sequence continues at coordinate 5,688,610 of CAUDMG010000569.1, forward strand.
ACCACAACTATCACCACCACCACAACTACCATCTCTACCACAACTACCCATTTCTACCACAACTACCCATTTCTACCACAACTATCACCACCACCACAACTACCATCTCTACCACAACTACCATCTCTACCACAACTACCCACTTCTACCACAACTACCATCTACCACCACAACTACCATCTCTACCACAACTACCCATCTCTACCACAACTACCCATTTCTACTACAACTATCACCACCACCACAACTACCCATTTCTACAACTACCCATTTCTACCACAACTACCCATTTCTACCACAACTACCCATTTCTACCACAACTATCACCACCACCACAACTACCATCTCTACCACAACTACCCATTTCTACCACAACTACCATCTCTACCACAACTACCATCTCTACCACCACAACTACCATCTCTACCACAACTACCCATTTCTACCACAATTATCACCACCACCACAACTACCATTTCTACCACAACTACCCATTTCTACCACAACTATCACCACCACCACAACTACCATCTCTACCACAACTACCCATTTCTTTGACAATGACTTCGACTTTCTTCATCATCACCGTTTCTCTCATTACCTCCTACATTTATTTAATTATTTTTATCTTTATTTTTACTACTTATTCACTTGTGTTTATCGAGAATGTTCTACCTTATCCCCCCATCTTTACTCCCTCTTTCTCTCTCCTCCTTCTGTTTTCCCTCCCTCCCTCTCTTTCTGCTTCCCTACCTCTCCTCCTTCTGCTTTCCATCCCTCTACTCCTTCTGCTTTCCTTCCCTCTCCTCCTTCTGTTCCATCTGCTTTCCTTTCCTCTACTCCACCTACTTCCCTCCCTCTCCTCCTTCTACTTGGCCTCCCTCTCCTCCTCCTGCTCTCCCTCTCCCTCTCCTCCCCTCTCGTCATCACTACCCAAGCATATCATCACCACCTTCCCTCACCCCCTCTCATTCTCAATTTATCTCCCCAGCACCCCCTCTCTCTCTCTCCCTCTCTCCTTGCCGTTCCTTCACCATCTGTCTACTCTCCCCCCTCTCTCCCATTTTCTCTCTCTCTACTTCACTCTATCTTTCTTTCTTCTCTCTGTGCGTCTGTCTGTCTCTCTCTTCCCTTTCTCTCCCTCTCCCTTCCACAAACCCAAGACCCTCTCCTTTCCATTTCTCTTCATTATACTTTTATTTTCCTGTTCCTTTCATCTTCGTCTCTCCCATCCACCCACCATTTGCATTCCATCAAACTTTCCCTTCCTTTCTCTCCCGGCTTTCTCTGATCTTTCTCTCCCTCTCTACTAGTTGTGTGTTTCCTCTATATCTCTTTACTCTGTCCTGCTTCTCCTACTTCATTATCCATTTCTTCTTTCCCTAATCCTCCTCTTTATCCCCTTATTATTAATTTATCATCAAATCTTCCACATCTTATCAGTTATTCACCTTATTTATCAATTTCTTACCTGTTTCTTGTACTTTATTCTCTTATATACTTTCTATCATGTTTACGTTATGTTACTTGTATATCCTTTCTACTTTTTATATATTTTGTCTATAGTTTGATATTTTCTGACTTATATCTTATGTTATTTATATAGTTTTGTTAACTATATCTTATCTGTATATGTCCCTTGTTTATTCTTTATCGATTTACTGACCATAAATCATCATCCATCTTTCCTTCCTTTCATTCTTCTGTATATTCATTATCCTCTCTCTCTCTCTCTCTCTCTCTCTCTCTCTCTCTCTCTCTCTCTCTCTCTCTCTCTCTCTCTCTCTCTCTCACCACCCTTGTCTCCCCCCCCCTCCCCTCTTCCTCTCTCTCTCTTCTTGTTCTTATCCCCTGACCCCCTTTCACCCTCACCATATGGAGTAAGGGGGTGTGAGTGGTGGTGGGTGTGGGAGGTGAGGGAGAGGGGCGGGGGGGGGGCTGCTGTGAGGGGTAGTTACTGCACATTACATCACCTCTTCCCTCAATTCCACCCCTCAGCTTAACCCCTCACCACACATACACCATCTCCCCTCTTTTATTCTTCTTCCCTCTCATTCTTCTTCGCCCTTTACCACCCCCCCTCCTTCATCACCTCCCTACCACACAGCCTATTATTCCTCTCCCTCTCTCTCACTTTTCTTCCTACCCTCACCACACACACACACATATTACATCCTCCCTCTCATCTCCTTCTTTGCCTCTCTTTCCCTCCCTCTTATTCTCCCACCTTCTCTCCTACTGTTCCTACCTCCTTTCCTCTCCCACCCCACCACTCCCCTCCCACCTTCCTACTCTCCTCTCTCCAAAAACTACACACCGTAAATTGTCACAAATATCAACACCTACCCTGCACATACGTCTCTCTCACCACACACCTGTACATTAACACACACCTGTACATTAACACTCACCCACACACTTTACCTATCAACAGTAAGGTAGACAAGTCCGCCATCTTCCTCTCTCCTCCATTTTTTATTTTTTTTTATTTATTTTTATTTTTTTTTATAATTGCCTAACTATATTTTCTGCCTCATTCACTAATCTTCTTTCATGGTTTATTCTATATAATACATACATACATACATACATACATATATACATACATACATACTCCCACCTAACCTCCTCCCTCTCACTCTTCCTTCTTCCCACCCTTCCTCCCACTCACCCTCCCTCCTTCCCACTCTTCCCTCCCTCCTCACCCTTCTTCCCTCACATCCTTCCTCCCACTCACATTCCCTCCCTCTCACTCACCCACCCTTGCTGCCTCGCACCCTCTTTCATTCAATCCTACCCTCCCTCCCACTCACCCTCCCTTTCCCTTCCTCCCACTCACCCTCACACGTCTGGAATATTAATGGGTCGTCTTATGAGCCAAGTCCCTGGAGGGGAGACATTTTTGTTTTAATTTATTCTCTCCCTTATTCCCTATGTGAACTTGTTTGTTTTCTCTTAGTTCCAGGAGAAAAGGGTTGGCTGGCCCACCCCTCACCTCACTTGTTTGTTTCTCGCTAATTACCCAACTAGACAATTAGGTCTATTGAAATACTTGTGAATGATATTACCCTGTATAAATTCCCACACACTAAAGATGACACACACACACACACACACACACACACACGTACAAAAAACACTGACCCACCCACATGCATATGATTACCCAACAAAGAGACTCTCATCCATAACCAGAAAACATCCACTCATGTGCATAATTTACTCAAAGCAGAATTAACAGTAAGTAAATAAAGACATGTAAATAATAATCTCCAATGAACCCCAACACTCACGTCACCACTTAATATTCATTCACAAAACCACTTAAGTATATTTGTCTGTCTGAGTCATTTTACGTCAGTTTATCTACATTAAGTGAGGAGGTATACGCCATGTTTGTCTCCCTGGTGTGGCTGGCTGGAGTAGGTTCAGCAGCATGTACTGTACACACCGCGCTATGTTCGTACCCCCGTGATACACATTCAGCACGTAAGATCAAGATTATGTTCGTACTTAGTGATGTGCGTACGCTATAGGGATGTGATAAGCCGCCGTGCAGTACGTAAGGTAGAGATCATATGTATATGTGTGTGTGTGTGCGTGTGTGTGTGTACATAACAAGGGGTGGGGGTGAGAGCAGGACCCTCCTTGTATGAGTCACCACAGTGTTAGTGATGGTAATATCGTCATCAACACACTTACCTCTTATTGCTGCGATCAATGGGGGACGCTGTGGGTGGGTGGGTGGGTGGGTGGGTGAGGGACGCGGTGGATGGGTGGGTGGGTTGTGAGATTGGGTGGGTTGGGTGAATGGGTGGGTGGTTTTAGGGTGGAGGGTGTAGGGCCTTACGATGGTTATTGTAAAGTGGATGATGCTGGCTAGGGTGGGATGTGTAGAATGAGAAATATGTGTGTGTGTGTGTGTGTGTGTGTGTGTGTGTGTGTGTGTGTGTGTGTGTGTGTGTGTGTGTGTGTGTGTGTGTGTGTGTGACAAAACTCCTGACCTATATAAAAACTTAGATCACAAACTTTAAACAAGATGAAGTAAAATTCCTGTGTTTTTTGTTTCAATTTACACCTCACGCGGTCCCCATGTAAAAACAAACAACTTTCCCACTAAATAACAAGACCCCCCAACAACACAACGCCACAATAAACAGCAAACTCAACGACGCCGCTAAAGAGTAAAAGAAGTTTAAAATATATGTAAAAAATAAAAATACGTGAGCAATATAAAAAAACAATCGATCCTGAGCCAACAGAGCCATGAATTTACCCTCCTGACGAAATGGATCCAAAGGTCCTTTACTCCTGCTGGTGCAATGGAAAATTTACATAGACAAATACTCGAGTTCTTGAGAGTGAGGGGCGGCCATTACACTGGGTCCTAAGGCAAGAGTGGCATGAATGACACTCCACATGCGCCTACCACCCTCTTCCCCCCCACTATCCCCTCCCTCCCCTTTACCTACCCCCCTCCTCCCTCCCCTTTACCTACCCCCCCTCCTCCCTCCCCTTTACCTACCCCCCTCCCCCTCCTTACCCTTCCCCCTCTCGAACTCCCATAATGAATGCATACGATATTGTGTTTACCTTTCCTTTATTAGTTTACTTTATATTTCCATTATTACATTATTCTTTTTTTTTTCTTTCTTAATTCACTTTGATTCCTCCTTCCTCTCTTTTGTATAACGAAGAGAGAAAAATACCATAACTTGTGATAATTATGGGGTCTAGTGATTGCTAAAGTGCTACAGGGTGATTCACTCGCTGTAGACTATATATATATATACACTGTACATAAGGTGACGATAATTAATTCAGGGAGAAGTCAACACAAATACGAAATAATCATTAGATATAAGACCAAGTACGACTACACACACACACACACACACACACACACACACACACAGTTACCCCTAATGACTACCCACACTATACATTTTGTGTTTGTTTATTTGTCGAGTCCCAAAAAGGAAGTTGTATTCACCTGGGAACACCTGTGGTAGACCTAAATTAGGGTGTTGTTGTTGTGTTAGGTTAGGTTAGGTTAATTTGAATGGTGGATTAGTATGGCTAGGCAGGAGCTTCTATGGATAACCCCAGCTTCACTTCCCGACTTGTATGGATAACCCCAGCTTCACTTCCCGACTTGTATGGATAACCCCAGCTGCACTTCCCGACTTGTATGGATAACCCCAGCTGCACTTCCCGACTTGTATGGATAACCCCAGCTGCACTTCCCGACTTGTATGGATAACCCCAGCTTCACTTCCCGACTTGTATGGATAACCCCAGCTTCACTTCCCGACTTGTATGGATAACCCCAGCTTCACTTCCCGACTTGTATGGATAACCCCAGCTTCACTTCCCGACTTGTATGGATAACCCCAGCTTCACTTCCCGACTTGTATGGATAACCCCAGCTTCACTTCCCGACTTGACGTATGTAAATATTCCTAATTGAAGTTCTTTATGTTATTACTGAGTCCTGGTTATTATCGTTATAATATATGTTTTTGGGGGTAATTATAAGTCCAGGGTAGTTGACGGTAGTTAAGGAAGCACCAGGTTGTTATGCGTTTACCTGTGGTTGGGTGGCTGGTGTTTGTGACTTTCCTTCTCTGTCTCTCTGTCTGTCTCTCTATCTGTCTGTCTGTTATATACAAACTATAAGAATCAGTCACCATCTCATACACTACGGAATCACTAGAGGCTGAGGCTGTGATTGGTGGAATTCTCGCAACGAAAAAATACTAGAATCTGCAGACACGTTTTCCTTAGACTTGAGATCATGTCGAAACCTTTATTGGCCGTAAGAACCACATCGACGGAGGCCATATAAAATAAAAGACTCCTGAAAACAACACACAGTTCAGAAGACTATTTTTGTTTTATCTATTGTTTACTTGTGTTTCATCTTGTTTGGTTAATTCTCACACTAGGGGGGGTGGGTGGGTGGGTGGGGGTGGGGGGGGGGGGGGTCTCTCGCTGTTGTTTGTGTTGTGTTTAGGTACGATGAGGGAAAATAATGAACCATATAGTTTTGTCCGTCATCATTATATCTTCTTCCTGACGAATAGCAGAGTATTGTAAGTACTGATTCTTTAGTACAGATACAGACACACTGCCCCTCTCTCTCCTTCGTCTTCTACTGTCGGATCTGAACCCCTGCAGAGAGCATAGGGAGACAGGTAAGTCCTTTCCTTAGGCTGCAACACAAACTTTAGCAATTTGTCTCCTCCCGATCCGCCTCTTCCTTCCTCCTGCAGCCAATCCAGGATCCTGCTGGAGGCTTCAGGTCATGTCAATAAACCATCTGATGTAGCCTTTAAAACGCCTCCAGGAAGTAGGATAACAAGTGAGAGGAGGTTCGACCACTCTGTCTCCCTGCACATCCTTCCCGCCTTCTACAGCCACTCCAGGATCCTGCAGGCAGGTTCAAGGTCTCGTCAATATTCCATCTGGTGGAGGAGGGAGGCAAAGATGGAAGGAGGTATGGAGGAGGGGCGGAGGGTGATGGAGGGGAGGGGGATGGAGAGGGGAGAGGCGGAAGGGGGATGGGGTGGGGGGGGGTGCTTGATCAAGGGGCACACCACCTCCCTCTTCGCATGACGGCCACTTTGATGTCACGCCCGGCGAGGCTCTGGCCGGAGATCAAACTGAATCATATGTTTCAAGTCTTACAAGATATCACACGTAATTGGAATTTTTCCCCAATGCTGTAAGAGAATGTTGGCAAATGATGATGATGATGATGATGATGATGATGATGATGAGGAGGAGGAGGATGATGATGATGATGATGATGATGACGATGATGATGATGATGATGATGATGATGATGATGATGATGCAGCCGAAGACGAAGAAGGAGTAGAAGATGAAGAAGTAGAAGAAGATGAAGAAGAAGAAATGGAAGAGATATAAAAAGAAATATATGTAAAAGATGGAGAAGTTGGGATGATTAGGAAAACGAAGACGACGAAGACGATGAAGAAGACGAAGAAGATAAGGGTAAACAAGGAGAGAAAATGTCTAAAAGAAATCTCAGTGGAGGCGGAAAAATATAAATTTGGAACAAGGAGATGAGATAATAAATATTAATATGCATAACTCTTCTCTATTTCCACAATTACTACCCACTATCACCCACCCATCCACTATCACCCACCCTTTACCACCCATCCACTATCACCCACCCTTTACCACCCATCCTCTCCCCCATTACTAACACCTATCACCACCACCACCCCCTCCCCCCACCCCCAGCCCCCCCTCCACCCCCCCCACCGTACAGACGTGTGGTGTAATCCCTGCCTCACATAAGGGTGATCGCTCTCGGCTCCCCAATTATTGAGGGAAATAAACGGAATTATTATACAGTCTTCCCCTCCCTTCCCCTCGCCCACCAACCAGGCATAAACTACACCACCCATCACCTCTTCCCCTCAAACCACCCACCACCCCTTCCCCTCACCCTATCCATTACTCCCACCCACATTTCGCCTCCGCCTTACACTGGCCGCCCACCACCTCTACCTTACACTGGCCGCCCACCACCTCCACCTTACACTCGCCGCCCACCACTACCATCCTCACACCGACCACACTCACTGGTCAACCCCCCTTACTAGCCACACCCACTAACCACTACCACTGGCCGTCCGCTTTAGCCTGTCTCCCCTCACTGTCCTCCCCTCATTGTCCTTCCCTCATTGTCCTAACCCTCACTGTCCTCCCCTCACTGTCCTCCCCTCACCATCCTCCCCTCACCGTCCTTCCCTCACTGTCCTTCCCTCACTGTCCTTCCCTCACTGTCCTCCCCTCACCGTCCTCCCCTCACCGTCCTTCCCTCACTGTCCTTCCCTCACTGTCCTCCCCTCACCGTCCTTCCGTCACCGTCCTTCCCTCACTGTCCTTCCCTCACTGTCCTCCCCTCACCGTCCTTCCCTCACTGTCCTTCCCTCACTGTCCTCCCCTCACCGTCCTCCCCTCACCGTCCTTCCCTCACTGTCCTCCCCTCACCGTCCTTCCCTCACTGTCCTTCCCTCACCGTCCTCCCCTCACCGTCCTCCCCTCACTGTCCTCCCCTCACTGCCCCGGGGGAATGTCGCAGTGACGATTATCTTTCTTATTTATTCCTTCGCTTCACTCCCATGATGAGATTGTGCTCCGCCCTTTCTTTTGTAGGGTGGGTGAGGTGGGCGAGGGTGGGTGGGGGGTGGGAAAGAGGGTGGGTGAGGCTGGTGAGGGGTGGGGAAGGGGATGGGAGAGGGTGGTTAGGTTGGTGGAGGAGGTGAGGGTGAACGAGAGTGGGTGAAGGTGGTAGGGGGGAAGGGGGTGGGTTAGGGTGGTGGGGGTAAGGGTGGGGGGGGGGGAAGAAAGGTCTTGTGGGGTTAGAGCAGGGTGGAGGGAGAGAGTAGGTGTGGGAATTGAACTGGACCCACCCCTCTGATCCACCACCCACAGCATCACCCACCGCTCACCCCATAACCCACCACTTCTTCTTCACCACCTCCCCACCCACCACCTCATCACCCACCGCCCACCCCCTCACCCACCGCCCCAGCTCGGGCTATCAGTGCCCAGGGGACCCGGTAAAGGCACTTGACATTCTCCTCATAACAATACAGTACAGACGCGTGCCACACCTATTCCCGCCTCTTCTAATTACCGAAAACACACACCTGCGTCTCTGACTCACCCCACAACACCTTTCACTCATCACAAACTAAACAAAAATCGATGAAATGTGATAAAAGAGACAAGAAACGCGGATAAATAAAGAAAACTTAAGAAAAAGTAAGGGCGAAATTTTTAGACCGCGAAATTTGGGGTCATTAAGCGCGCGTGCATTTGGGAACACGTGTTGGAGATCTATGGTGAGTCACCCCCTCCCAGCACGCGTCTGACCTCCTCCCTCTCATAATTCTTCGTCCCACAAACCCATTCAAACGACTCTACTGAACGTTATTTCAGGGAGAAGAACGATAAATCCGAAGCTAATATTCCTCGTTCGTCTATGGCTGATGGAATGTCCTGTTTGCAATCAATGTGAAGGCATGACGAGGCTTTCTTTATAGACTTGTGGCTTAATTTTATGTTCTTTTATCTTTTTATCTAAATTCTTAAGTTCACGGAAGGTCTGGTACAACGACAGGACGAAAGAATTATTCCCGAAAAATCCGTATTAGATTACATATAAAAGGTCCGGTCCACCCTCTTAGTGTAATGGAATTCTCCCATTCGTCAGTCAAGCGAGCGTCCACAGTTATGTCAGCCAATGGCATTCCCTTACGCCGTGACGTCATAACTCGTGGATATTCAACCCGGTATGAAATTCCTTTACAAACAAGTTGGTTAATTTCCTGTCACCGAGACACTGTTCACTTATCTTTAAAGTTTGACAAATTACTTCTAATGAAACCAATGTAAACCGATATTAATTATTTATCAAACATTTATAAACAACTGATAACAGAAACAACAACAATAAAAAAAAAAAATAATAATAATAATAATAATAATAATAATAATAACCAGCAAAAACCACAATACCATAAAATACAGAACATAATTACACAACAAAACAAACAAAATAACACCAACACAACAAACAAACAAACAAAGGAACACAAACAAAATAAATCAAGGGTAAACATCAATAACACGAACTAAAAAAAACAACGATAAGTAAAGAATAAGCAATAAAGAACAACGAAAGAAAGGAAAAGTGATAAAGAAAGACTATAGCAAATATCCAGACAACTAAGACATGTTATATTAAATAATTAAAGGGATACTATTATATCAAGGGACAACACACCCCTTACAATACCTAAAGACCGTCAGACAAACACAGTCGACACACTATCTCACACACGAGTATAAACACGTCTCTACCTGACCTTAATTGCCTCACCTGCTTCACCTGCCCTCAACTGACAGCCGGGATGAAACCTTCCCACAATTTCATTCACAAGTGGTAAAAAAAATTGTGTGTGTGTGTGTGTGTGTGTGTGTGTGTGTGTGTGTGTGTGTGTGTGTGTGTGTGTGTGTGTGTCACTACCTCGAAGGATCTCTTTTTAGGGCGTCCCTCTAGCTGGGGTAATGACTCCTTTCAGAGGCCCTGGGGCGAAGGAGGATGGGCTACGACTTAGGTGAGTGAGAAGGAAGGGAGGGACGAGAAAAAAAAGGGGTAAGAAGGGTGGAGAGATGGGGGGAGGAGGAGAAGGGGAGAGAGGAAGGTGAGAGAAAGAGGAAAGGAGGATGTGTGTGTGTATAGACATAATTAATACGTAGAGAGAGAGAGAGAGAGAGAGAGAGAGAGAGAGAGAGAGAGAGAGAGAGAGAGAGAGAGAGAGAGAGAGAGAGAGAGAGAGAGAGAGAGAGAGAGAGGTTTTTTCCTGCCTCTCGTGTAAGCAGTGAAAGGTTTAACATAGGCCACGTTATATCCAGGTGACGAAGCTGCCTAGGTTGTGTAGATGGTCTGCGAATTAAATAGACACCAGTCCCACTAGGCCCCTGACTCCTAGACCCCTGTCCTACTAGACCCCTGTCCTAATGGGTAGCAGTACAAATAACAATGGTCTCCAGTCTTGCTAGATTCTTGTCTTAATGGATCTCAGTCGTAATAGGATCTAGTCTGACTGGGACTCAGTTAATGGACACTAGACCTAATGGGCTTTAAGCGTAGTAGTCACCGTAAGCCCCAGTCCTGCTAGGCCCCACCTTAATGCCACCTTTAGGGTAAGACTCCATTAAAATTGGTGTCCAATGGGATCAGGACCCAGGGGGAAGGGAACCCATTAAACTCGGGCCTGATAAGACTGGGGCCCAATCCTGATGGTTAAGTTATTGAAGGATGGGGCCCATGAGGACAGGACGCATCAGACCAGTGTGTGTGTGTGTGTGTGTGTGTGTGTGTGTGTGTGTGTGTGTGTGTGTGTGTGTGTTTACATATATACAGACAAATATAAAGAAATAAACATTAAACTACAGAGGTAAACACACTCAACAAACAAGAGTAAACAGCGTGAGATAAATAGGTTGGAATATCTGTGGGGTAGGGTGGGGTGGGGTGGGGTGGGGTGGGGTGGGGTGGGGTGGGGTAGGGTGGGGTGGGGTGGGGTGGGGTAAGGTAAGGTAAGGTAAGGTAAGGTAAGGTAAAGGGTGCTACTGCTGCTGGAGAGGTTCAGTCTAGCGTGTAGCATTGGTTCCTCGAAGTCTCCATTCCAAACCTTTTTTGATAGCGGGATAACTTCTGCCTCGATCCCTTCATATAAGGATATCACTTTTTCATGGAGTCTTCATAGGGCGGCGGTCGGTGGTAATAGTGCTGTTGAAGATATCACTTTTTTTTTTCTTTTTTCATTTTTTTTTTTACATTTCGCCTTTAATTTATTTATTTTTCACATTTCTCAAAGGTATTTGTTGGTTATTTTTCTCCTGTGTGTTAAAGGAAGTAATATATTTTGATGATGGATATAGTTAATTTTATATATGAAGTGAATGGTTAGTTGTGTGTTTATGAGAGGTATTGGCTAATCTTATATAGGATTCGTGGTGATGGCTATAGGTTATCCCTAATCAGTTATAATCCTCAGATATATTAGCTATGTCAGTCAGCATGCTACCAATCCCCAGTCAGTATACCACCAATCCTGTCATCATACCACCACTAATATCCCTAACAATCATTCCGTCCAATCAAGGTCGAATCATTTACACCATTTACGTAAACTGTCCAATCAAGCAACGATATATCTCACTAATCACTCACTTAACCACCATTTACACACCAACTACCATTCAGGACCTTCAGTAAGACTCCTACGATTTGCTAATCAGTAATGAACCACCAGGCTCATTAGCATCTTAATTACCCGGGGAACAAACAGCCACTCCCAAGCTTGCCTAACGAGCAATTAAGGACACGTAGGCCAGTTGATTGTCGTTAAAGAATTTGGGATGGAAATGTGTGGAACATGGGAGGCTACGGGAGGGGGGAAGAGATAGATAGATAGATAGACAAAACCATATACAACTAACCAACACAACAAGAATAAAGAAAAAGAGAAAAGGAAAGAAAATGAAAGATTAAAAAAGACACGATAATAATAAGAAATAAAAATGTGATAAAGTAAGAAATAGAGAAAGAGACGAGAAGAAAACACACGGCAAGACATTAACAAATAATAGAAAATAAAAAGAAAGAACACCCAAAATAAAAGATGAAAAATGAGTTAAAGGGAAAAAATCCGGTAATAAACAGAGGGTAAAATGAGAGAGGAGAGAGAGAGAGAGAGAGAGAGAGAGAGAGAGAGAGAGAGAGAGAGAGAGAGAGAGAGAGAGAGAGAGAGAGAGAGTGTGTGTGTGTGTGTGTGTGTGTGTGTGTGTGTGTGTGTGTGTGTGTGTGTGTGTGTGGCAGTATATTACGAGGCGTCACGCTACCTACCTAGTATATTACGTGTAGGAAGCTCCTCCATTCCTCTTAGTCACTATGCTGGCGGGGTTTCTACACCTGGTGCCTACCTGTGTTAGGGGGTGTACAGGTAGATGGGAGGAACTAGTACAGGTAGATGGGAAGAATGAGAGAGAGAGAGAGAGAGAGAGAGAGAGAGAGAGAGAGAGAGAGAGAGAGAGAGAGAGAGAGAGTTACAGTCAGTCATAACCATCATTATCTCTCTCTCTCTCTCTCTCTCTCTCTCTCTCTCTCTCTCTCTCTCTCTCATCTTCAATCACAATTATCCCCGCTTCTCCTTTCATCCTCCTGTTTCTCTACATCCCCTAGTCTTATCTCTCTCTCCTATCTCTCAAAGTCGTCTCTCAGGGGGAAACCCGAACCAATATATATATCTCATCCTTTTCTCTCTCTTATCTCTACCTTCTTTGTCATCTTATCTCTCCGTGTCTCCTCCTACCATTGTCTTTACTGTATTGTGTTATCTCCAAGTCGTGTCTCTAAAGGAATGGAGATAGATAGAGAGATAGATAGATCAGTCTCTCTCTCTCTCTCTCTCTCCCCAATTCCATCCGTCCCTCATCTTTTTCATCTCTTTCTTTACCGTTATTATTATCTCCTCTTATCTCTCAATCTCTCATTTTTTTTTTACCTCACAAAAGTCTCTCGTCTCTTGAAGAATATATCAAAAAATATCTCGTGCTTCCCTCTTCTCCCCTCCTTCCTTCTCTCCCTCCCCCTCCCTTTCTCCCTCCTCCTCCCTTTCTCCCTCCCCCTCCCTTCTCTCCCTCCCCCTCCTTTCTCTCCCTCCCCCTCCTTTCTCTCCCTTCTCTCCTCGTAATTAAATCCTCCCTTAAGGTTTTTACATTGTTTTCATAAGATATCAAAAGCATTCTCAAAATCCCTTAAATTGTCTGCCTCGGGTCATGGAAGGAGGAGGAGGAGGGAGAAGAAGGAAGAAGGATGGAAGGAAGAAAAGGGGGAGGGGGAGGGAGGAGGGTGGTGATAGGAGGAGGGAGAAGGAGGGAAGGAAGAAAAGGGGGAGGGGGGAGGGAGGAGGATGGTGATAGGAGGAGGGAGAAGAAGGAAGAAGGATGGAAGGAAGAAAAGGGGGAGGGGGGAGGGAGGAGGAGGGAGAAGGAAGAAGGATGGAAGGAAGAAAAGGTGGAGGGGGGGAGGGAGGAGGAGGGAGAAGAAGGGAAGATGGAAAAGAAGAAAGGAAGGGGGAGGAGGAGTGATGTGGAGGGAAGTAAGGAGGGTAAGGAAGAGAGAGAGAGAGAGAGAGAGAGAGAGAGAGAGAGAGAGAGAGAGAGAGAGAGAGAGAGAGAGAGAGAGAGAGAGAGAGAGAGAGAGAGAGAGAGAGAGAGGTCATGTCACACACAAAAATAAAAAAATAAGCTCAGGATAAACAACAAAGAAACAAAAGCGAATAAAAGTTAAAAGATAAAAAATAATCCTGAAAAAAAAGAAGAGAGAGATGACAAAGGGAGGGATGAGCGTGGGAGAGTAAGGGTGTGGAGGTGAGGGAGAGTGAGGGTGTGGAGGTGAGGGAGAGTGAGGGTGTGGAGGTGAGGGAGAGTGAGGGTGTGGAGGTGAGGGAGAGTAAGGGTGTGGAGGTGAGGGAGAGTGAGGGTGTGGAGGTGAGGGAGAGTGAGGGTGTGGAGGTGAGGGAGAGTGAGGGTGTGGAGGTGAGGGAGAGTAAGGGTGTGGAGGTGAGGGAGAGTGAGGGTGTGGAGGTGAGGGAGAGTGAGGGTGTGGAGGTGAGGGAGAGTGAGGGTGTGGAGGTGAGGGAGAGTGAGGGTGTGTAGGTGAGGGAGAGTAAGGGTGTGGAGGTGAGGGAGAGTGAGGGTGTGGAGGTGAGGGAGAGTGAGGGTGTGGAGGTGAGGGAGAGTGAGGGTGTGGAGGTGAGGGAGAGTGAGGGTGTGGAGGTGAGGGAGAGTGAGGGTGTGGAGGTGAGGGAGAGTGAGGGTGTGGAGGTGAGGGAGAGTGAGGGTGTGGAGGTGAGGGAGAGTGAGGGTGTGGAGGTGAGGGAGAGTGAGGGTGTGGAGGTGAGGGAGAGTGAGGGTGTGGAGGTGAGGGAGAGTGAGGGTGTGGAGGTGAGGGAGAGTGAGGGTGTGGAGGTGAGGGAGAGTGAGGGTGTGGAGGTGAGGGAGAGTGAGGGTGTGTAGGTGAGGGAGAGTGAGGGTGTGGAGGTGAGGGAGAGTGAGGGTGTGGAGGTGAGGGAGAGTGAGGGTGTGGAGGTGAGGGAGAGTGAGGGTGTGGAGGTGAGGGAGAGTGAGGGTGTGGAGGTGAGGGAGAGTGAGGGTGTGGAGGTGAGGGAGAGTGAGGGTGTGGAGGTGAGGGAGAGTGAGGGTGTGGAGGTGAGGGAGGGTGAGGGTGTGGAGGTGAGGGAGAGTGAGGGTGTGGAGGTGAGGGAGAGTGAGGGTGTGGAGGTGAGGGAGAGTGAGGGTGTGGAGGTGAGGGAGAGTGAGGGTGTGGAGGTGAGGGAGGTAGGGAGAGGGTATAGGGAGAGTTGAGTGTGGAGTGTGTGTGTGTGTGTGTGTGTGTGTGTGTGTGGGAGAGAGAGAGAGAGAGAGAGAGAGAGAGAGAGAGAGAGAGAGAGAGAGAGAGAGAGAGAGAGAGAGAGAGAGAGAGAGAGAGAGAGACCCCTCCCTCTCTCTCACCATCCGACCTCAGCTACCTCGCCCAATTTTTTAACTAACTTTTTTGGCTCACAAACAATTCCTTTGCACAGTTTTTGTTGACACCAGAGGGAGAAAAACCCATAGGGGAGGGAGGGTATTGTAATCTGTCAGTGAGTGAGTGAGTGAGTGAGTAAAAGAGCCAGTCAGTCAGTCCGTCAGTCAGTCAGTCGGTCAGTTCCAGTCAACCTGTTTCAGTTTCGGTCAGTCAGGGGAGAGAGGGTATTGAAATCGGTCTGTGTGTGTGTGTGTGTGTGTGTGTGTGTGTGTGTGTGTGTGTGTGTGTGTGTGTGTGTGTGTGTGTGTGTGTGTTTGTACAGCATTAATATTTCAGATTTACATCTTCGGGACGGACTTTTGTTTCCTTGAGAGGGGAACAAACATGAGAGGCTTCTTTTGCGTGTAGTGCATGTCTGTCTGTCTGTCTGTCTGTCTGTCTGTCTGTATCGATAAGTATGTCAACACACACAACCACACACAAACATAATCCTCTCAACACACACACACACACACACACACACACACACACACACACACACTGGCCAGAAGGTTCACGGTGTGTTGGTCGTCAGGGGTAGATTCATCGTCACGTATTTTCTGGACAAAGGAAGTTGTGCCCGTGGGAATATATACACAAAAGAGAGACACACACACACACACACACACACACACACACCACATCAATGGTACCACTGGATAAGAAAAAGACGGTGTGTGTGTGTGTGTGTGTGTGTGTGTGTGTGTGTGTGTGTGTGTGTGTGTGTGTGTGTGTGTGTGTGTGTGTTAAAAAAAATAGCCAAGGTAAATATAGTTATTCTTCATTCACTCAAATATTAATATAAACAAACATTGAGTACCGACAAATGTACTCAGTCGATCACTTAATCAATCACTCACTCACACGCCCAACATCTGCTGCACACTCAATCGCTCTCACTCAAATGCAAACACTGGATTCAATGCACTCAAGGCAATCACACGAGCAATTTTACGGACCCTTACTCCCGCAGTCAATAAAGAGAGAGAGAGAGAGAGAGAGAGAGAGAGAGAGAGAGAGAGAGAGAGAGAGAGAGAGAGAGAGAGAGAGAGAGAGAGAGAGAGAGAGAGAGACTTATTTTTTAAGTTCAAGCACACAGCCTCAAGGTGATGTCAGTTTAACAGGTGACAAAAGAGGTTATACTATTAATTAATTACTTACCTGTAACAGTAATTACAGCAGTATACTAACACAGCAACAGAAACAATATACATTCATCACCTACCTAACAGAGAGCAACAGGGCACAACAGACAACGCAACAGTAACAGGAGACAACAGATATATCACCAGTCAAAAAGTTCATCTCTCCCTTAAAATGAAGAGAGAGAGAGAGAGAGAGAGAGAGAGAGAGAGAGAGAGAGAGAGAGAGAGAGAGAGAGAGAGAGAGAGAGAGAGAGAGAGAGAGAGAGAGATTTTCCCTCCCCACTGCCACCCCTCTTCAATTCCTCCCCACACGCGACACTTTTTTAGTTGTTTATGGAAGAGAAAAATCTATTCAGTATAGTGTGAGTGGTTGGGGAGGAAGGTGGGGTGGGGAGGAAGAGGGTGGGGAGGAAGAGGGCGGGGAGGAAGGTAGGGTGGAGGGGAGGAAGGTAGGGTGGAGGAAGAGAGTGGGTGGGGGGAGGAAAGGTGGGTTGGAAGGGAAGCAAGAGAGGGAAAGAGGAAAGATGAGGGAGAGAATGGGGAGGATAGGGGAAGAGGGAAAGTGGAGAAGAAGAATAGAGGGATAGAGAAGAGGAAGGGGAGAGTGGGAGAGGTTGTTCGAGGGGGAGAGTATAGAATGAGGGTGGAGGAAGGGAGAAGGGTGAGGGGAAAAGAAGGGGGGGGAAAGGAAGAGGAGGGGAAAGGAAGAGGAGGGGAAAGAAGTGAGGGGTGGAAGGAGAGATGAGAACATGAGATGGGAGAGAACAGAAGGAAGAAGTGGCAGGGGAGTAAAGGAAAGGAGAAGAAGAATGAGGGAGAGAGAAAGAGGGAGGTAGCAGAGAGAGAGAGAGAGAGAGAGAGAGAGAGAGAGAGAGAGAGAGAGAGAGAGAGAGAGAGAGAGAGAGAGAGAGAGAGAGAGAGAGAGAGAGAGAGAGAGAGAGAGAGAGAGAGAGAGGCTGCAGTCTCCGGGAATTCTATTTTTAGTCTTAGTTTTACATATTTGTTGTGTAGTATTTTTTCTCCACTTTTCATACACTTGGTGACATTCCTCGACACAGGTGGTGGTGTATTAGCGCGCGCGCGTGTGTGTGTGTGTGTGTGTGTGTGTGTGTGTGTGTGTGTGTGTGTGTGTGTGTGTGTGTGTGTGTGATCATCTAACATCCCAAACACGTCGTACAGCTGACCTGACATGACCTTTTTTATATCTCTTTTTATTTCACCCAACTGAAGCAAAGTATTCTGGTCTGTTGAGGGCGAGTGTCTGTGTCTGTCATTGGTTAAGGACAGAGTAATGCCATGTGGACTCCGATACAAGCTGCGTTAGTGTGGATTGCTCGTTGCAGGCCAGTTAAATGATTCTCTCAGTCAGTCAGTCAGTTAGTTAGTTAGTTAGTCAGTCAGTCAGTCAGTCAACCAATCAATTAGACAGCCAGTCAGCCAGCCAGTCAGTCGAGTCATTATCAGTCGGGATTGTTATTCATAGAGCTGACAGACGCAGGTAAAAATTGCCTCACTAATGAGACAATCCTTTGTCCTCCCTCCTAAACCGCCACACTAGACAAGACAATACACTGACAATATTCTGGGAACTCAGTAGCGGCAGTGAGGCAGGTAGGAGAGAGGGGGGGGAGATGAAGGGGGGAGGGAGGGTAGGAGAGAGGGGGGGGGGAGACAAGCATGAGGGAAGGAGGGGGGTGGGGGAAGAGAGGGAAGGACAAAAGAAGGAGGGTTAGGGGGAAGGGCGGCTAGTAGAGGAAGGAGATGGAGGAAGGAACGGAAGGAGGAAGGAAGACAGGGTGGGAGGAATGGAAGCAGATAATGGAGGAGGTGGGACGGATGTGAGGAAGCAGAGAGAAAGGGGAATAGGGAGGAAGGGAGGGAGAGAAGGTAGATGGAGGGAGGGAGGGAGGTGTAAAGGAGAAGGGGAGGAAAGGGTTGGAGGGAGAGATGGGGGAGGGTGGTAAGGGTAAAGAAGGAAAAGAAGGAAGCTGGGAGAAGGAAGGGAGAAAGGCAAAAATGGAAGGAGTCGTAAAAGGAGGGAGAGAGGAAGAGAAGGAAGGAAGGGAAGAATGGAAGGAGGGAGGGTGTGAAGGGTAGGGAGGTAGGGAGGGACAGAAGGAGGGAAACAGAGGGAGAGAAAGAGGAAGGGAGGGATGGCGTAAGTGGTAAACATATAGTGTTACAGCCATAATTGTCTATTCATTAAAAAAAAAAAATCGTAGACGTATCAAACACCGACTGTAATTATCACGCCGGCGACTGCACAAGTGGGCACTAGTCCTAACTGACCCCAACCCTACTGGGCCCGACTATAACCAAATCATTAGTATTGGGTCCCAGTTCCCGTGAGAATGAGGCCAAACAGGCGTGACCCACCATATGACCCACTGCACTGTACACCCCGCTCAAGGCTTCGTCAGTAGTGGGGAAGACGAGCCACCTCCATGCACACTATAGTAACGACGCCCATCACGCATGCAGAAGTCTTAACACACGCAGGTAATGGAGAAGATCGATCTGACGAGTAACAGATTAAGAAGAGTATCGTACCTTTTTTTTCACATACAATTCTTTTCATAAGTTAAGGTACCACATATAGATTGTTCGTAAGTTAAAGTACCACATATAGATTGTTCGTAAGTTAAGGTACCACATATAGATTGTTCGTAAGTTAAGGTACCACATATAGATTGTTAGTAAGTTAAGGTACCACATATAGATTGTTCGTAAGTTAAGGTACCACATATAGATTGTTCGTAAGTTAAGGTACCACATATAGATTGTTCGTAAACTAAGGTACCACATAGTAGCTAAGTTATATTAGTGTATATAGTTAATTACTGTTCATAGTTATATCACTGACCTGAATTATATCACAGTCGGTACCTATATTACGGTACATAAGAGTTATACTACTTAATTATATATACTGTATATGAGATCCCTGCGTGTCCATGTTGTTGTTTGTGTTTGCAAGTTTTAGTGCAATTATACATTCATATATGCAACAATTAGTGCAGTTATTCTCATTTGCAACATTCAACACTTATTGGAGTCTGCAATATTCAACGTAGTTCTATATATTTTCACACTGTAGTTACTGTAGTTACATGGAGCGCAGTTTTATATATATAGTTGCAACATCGAGCGCAGTTACGTCCGTACTCACAGCAATTACCATGGTTAAATTTGCAACATCGAACGCAGTTATGTCCGTACTCAAAACAATTACCACAGTTAAATTTGCAACACCGAACGCAGTTGTTTGGCCGTACTCACAGCAATTACAATAGTTAAATTCTGGTACTCAAAATAATTATACCAGTTATATAGCATATTCATATTTGCCTACAGCACAACATTTATATTCATCGTCATCATTCCCTTAAAAGCATTGTATACAAACATTCCAGCATTGTTGAAAAAAAAAATATTACGCAAATAATAATGTTTTCAGCTCAGGAAATTGCACTTACGGTATACATTCTTTTTAATAGGAAATGTTACTATAAAGGCAACTATCTATATAAACACCTGGAATGTTTATAGTTTATATAGGAACATTTATGCAGGTGTTAGAGTATGGATGTTTATATTTTGATTGACAAGGTAAATCAAGTAAGATATAAATGTTTTAATGTTGATTACGGTGAACATAGTCTAATGTTTATACTTCAAATAAAACTACCGTAATGTTTCTAGATTACGTTATTTATGTTTATAGTTGAAATAGATGTATATCAGTGAGATCAAGGTACCAATGTTTATAGTTTGTATGAGACACAATAATAAAATAAAAACATCAGTGTATATACATTAAATGAACCAACGTTTATACACGTCACATAAAAAATAAATTAAAAAGACAAATTAAAAAGACAATGTATATAATGAGGATAAAACCGACCCCCCCCCCCCAAAAAAAAAAAATACTTCATGTTTATTCATTTTATTCATTTAAGAGGAAAGGATAATGAAGAAATAAGGTCAGGACAGCAACACATAACTCCGGGTTGCATAGCGTGACTGGGTCCAGCTAGCGTTAGGGAGGTCACTTTATTGTCAACATAAAGTTCCGTGTTGCATTAAGTCTGAAATATATATATACTGTTTATAGACAGTCTCGTAGTTTGTTTGTTTAAGGCTAGACACACACACACACACACACACACACACACACACACACACACACACACACACACACACACCTCATGAGGGAGTGTTTAGGTTTCTTTACACCGTGGCGCTGTGGTCACCTCCGTACCACTTCGTGTCTTTCCTCTACCGCACGAATACATCCACCGAACCGCACAAATCTACCCTTTAAACCACACGAATCTGCCTACTAAAACGCTCGAATCAGTCCACTAAGCCACATGTATCCATCCGCTAAACCACACGAAACCGCCTACTAAACCGTACTAAACAGTTGAAATCCACTTGAATCCGCCCTATAAACCCACACGAATCCGCCCACTAAACTGCACAAATCCGCTTACTAAAAATCAACACGAATCCGCCCACTAAACCACTCAAACTCCCTCTCTAAACCAGACGAATCCGCCCACTAGACCGCACAAATCCGCCCTATAAACCCGCACGAATCCCAAAAGGTTGGCCACAAGAGACGAGGAAATAGATTCTGAATTGGACTTCTTGACTGAAAAGGATCACTCGAGGCTGAATTTATATTTGGCTCATTCCTCGGGGCGTCAGTTGTGCTGTGCTGCGGTCCTCCATAACCTAACCTAACCCAGCATATCTTACCCAAGCCTAACATAACCTAACCACATCGTTCTCCATCTTGGTGTTGTTTTTCACGTCAAAAATCTCTCTCTCTCTCTCTCTCTCTCTCTCTCTCTCTCTCTCTCTCTCTCTCTTACCCACCAGACGATGCTTTTGATGGTGTCTGTTGGTGACGGAGGAGCAGCTTCTTTGGCAGCTTGTTAGTTAAGCTTTAATTATCTTGTTTTTCTCTCTTTTAACATCACACGTACACACACACACACACACACACACACACACACACACACACACACACACACACACACACACACAACAATTTCAACCCCTTCAGCCGGGCAATAAAAAGAGAGTGAACCCCTTTATAACATGTGGCTAAGGTGTCAGAACCTCCTTATATCAGGTACCAAAAGAGTTTGAATCCCTTTTACGACAAAGAAATAAAAGTGTTTGAACCCTTATTACTTCAAGCCGTAGCAAACGAGGTCCGACTCTCTCTCTCTCTCTCTCTCTCTCTCTCTCTCTCTCTCTCTCTGTGTGTGTGTGTGTGTGTAAGGACCAATCACGTGTGACTCAACTCTCCCAAGCAGTAACGTAACCCTCCCCCATCCCCCCCAGCCCTCCCTCCTAGTAGAACCCTCCCTCTCCCCTCCTAGTAGACCCTTCCCTCTCCCCTCCTAGTAGAACCTTCCCTCTCCCCTCCTAGTAGAACCCTCCCTCTCCCCTCCTAGTAGAACCTTCCCTCTCCCTCCTCCCCCTCACCTAGGCCCAAAGAGCCCCAGAGGTGATCGTCATAACCAGCTCAGTATAATGTTAACTCAGAACGAGCGAGAGCCTCAGACGACCTAATCCTAAATCCTCCTTTACCTCAAGTCCCACGGCCTCTAGTTAGCCTTTATGGGGGGGGGGGGGGCGAAAAGTCTAGATTTATCACACATTCATATCATTGTTCTTCAAGGGCCTGATTCGGTAATTTTGTAATGACGGGGGTAATTAGGGTCATAAAAGTGAATGGTCAGTAGTTATTCGGTGGAGGGGGAGAGGGGAGAGGGGGGAGGGTCATTAATTACTTCTCTCTGGTGCAAAGTGTTCTTGACAGTAGCCGTCATCACTAGGCTAGTTCTTGAGACTATCATTAATTGTGGTGCTGTGTTTATTACGGTTGTTAGTGTATTAAACTATCACTTACCAGCACCATAATTCAAACATATCAACACCATAACTATCACGTATCATCATCATCATCATCATCATCATCATCATCATTACGTTCATCACCTGCCTTGTTGAAAGTGTCATCATTAATTAGTGAACCTGTCATCATTAAAGGCGTTGTTATAGTGTCATTAACGCCACTAATATATGTCACTATTATAACCATTATCGGCACTACCACCATCTTCAGAACAATCACTATCACCATGCATCACAACCACCATCATTATCAACTGTATCACCATGACTCACTATCAATATGCTAGCAGTATCACTATTACTACACTGTATTATCATCACCATCAACACCACCAAACCCACAGTGCCACCACCCTCCTACATCATTGCCACCACCATCACCACAAACCTCCACCACCGAGACACTATCCTCCTACATCACCACCACCACCATTCTCCCCGTGTCACCACAACCACAACCACCAACACATCACCACCTCCACCACCACCACCCTCGTGCCACCACTACCCCTCCCCTACCGTGCCACCACCACCCTCGTGCCACCACTACCCCTCCCCTACCGTGCCACCACCACCCCTCCCCTACCGTGCCACCACCACCCCTCCCCTACCGTGCCACCACCACCCTCTGATCAGTGTGCCAAGCCAGCGCGAGAGAGTCAGAGAGAGCCAGGCGCCAGTATCTCTCCGACCGTGAGAGGGGAAGGACATTCTGTGGATCGCTCCGACACTGAGCCATGTGGGGCGCTGTGCTAGGCTGCTGAGGCTGTGTAAAATAACATCCACTGAGTACAAAAAAAAACGTCTCAGTTTCAGTTCTATATAAACGTTTTCTCATAGCGGAGCTTTGAGTTTGTCCTCCACTAGAGAAAATAACAAACAAATTCATTTCCTAGTTAATGTCTCCTGAAAGTGGGGCCGTGTGACGTCTTATTGGGAAACTGTGTGTGTAACTGCGTCTTGTTTCACTTCTTGGTTAATATTTACCGACAGTGGTGCCCTCTACAACTTCCACTGGATAAATGATCTTAATTCCGGTTCTATTTGTGGCTGTGTGTGCAATCCTCCCTAGTCTCTACTGAGGGGAAAAAAAAATACCAGTTTTATTTCTTCTTGAGATTAAATATTTGCCTTTACCGTATCCAGTGTCAACAAAAAATCATAGTTTCAGTTCTTAGTAAAGCTGTCTGTCAAATCCTCCGGAGATACTACTGGGAAAAACACATCTTATATTCTTGTCACTTTGAATCCATAACGGGACTCTGTTTATCTTCCACTGGGTAAAAAAAATAACAGCAACTCGAATTCATTTTCATATTTTCATCAACTGAGACTCCCTTAACTGAGACTCCCTCCAACATTAGTCTCAGGTCTTAATGTAAACAACAGTGGGACCAGCCTCAGCGGCCCAGTCATGTTGTTACTGTGACTCACCAAAAAAAAAAAAGACAAAAACAAAATCAGAAAAGAATAGACGTGTGAATTTATTTGGTTATTGAGTTTATATTTATTTACCTGTGTTTTAATTGTGTATTTCTCGCTCCCAACAGCCGTGAATAAAAGTACTAACCACATAATTACCTCGTTTGACATTGACTATAAGTGGATAGATAGAAAAAAAAGTGGCACTACAAGTTTAAGAGGACAAAGTGGACCTCACACACCGTAAGTACACTATACACCTACTATAAGTACAGTAAAGTGAATGTGTATTGAGGTGTAAAGTAAAAGTAATTCATTTTATTCTAGGGGTTAATTTCCTGCACTTTATTGCTATAGATATTGGTAATGGTGATGTTGTGGTGGTGTTGTGGTGGTGTTGTGATGTTGTGGAGATGTTGTGGTGATATCGTGTTATTGTGGTGATATAGTGTTGTTGTGGTGATGTTGTGGTGGTGTTGAGGTGGTGTTGTGATGTTGTGGTGTTGTAGTGATATTGTGGTGGTGTTGAGGTGGTGTTGTGATTGTTGTTACTGTGATATTATTATTATTATTATTATTATTATTATTATTATTATTATTATTATAATGACGATGATGACTATGGTGGTTTTAAGTAAAGAATAACTATAACCAACACAAGAATTAACTCTACAAATCACAACCTTACAATACACTACACGACACAACACTTATACAACAATTACACAACACAAACACACTTACACAACACAAAACGACACAACACAAACACACACAACAAACACATCACAACGCAAAACAACACAACACCAGAAGCAATAGTAACACATGTAACACTTAAGAAAAACATTACACAAGAGAAAGAGGTATTTACATCCAAGGGTTCCAGTGTGTTTCTTCCACTAACGATAAGAAACACAGAAGAAACACTGAGAAATAAGAAACAGGAGAGAAACACTGAGATATAAGAGTACCATTAAAAAAATAAAGAACGTAGCATTAATATATAAGTTTATTCGTTCAAGTTATCGCATTTACAAGATGGTCTGACGCACGGACGGACGCCGGACGAACGACGGACGGACAACAATGACGTCTACAACACAGAGCCTCCATGTAACACACAGTATACGCCTAGTAACACAACACGGCGTAGCAGAAACATCTTCACTACATAGTAAGGTGACACAGCATTACCACGGCGAGTTAAACACAGCAACGCAACAGAGCAACAAAATCACAGCAGCATGTCATATCAACACAACATTGTAACACGACACAGAAACGCAGCACAGCAACACAACGGAGCAACATATCACAGCAACACGGCATATCAACACAACATTGCAACACGACACAGAAACGCAACACTGCAACACAACAGAGCAACGCATCACAGTAAAATAACACAGCAACATGGTATATCAACACACCATTGCAACACGACACAGAAACGCAACACAACAACACAACAGAGCAACGCATCACAGTAAAATAACACAGCAACATGGTATATCAACACAACATTGCAACACGACACAGAAACGTAACACAACAACACAACACAGCAACACTCAGGAACAGCCTCGCGTGACACAGCTGATCACGGTCCACAAGTTACGTCATAACTTGTTTATTTTATGACGTCATCTTTTGTATTACGACGATATCTTGTTTTATGACGTCATCATTTGTCTTATGAAATCTTATCTCACTTTGTGACGTCATTATATGAAGTCATTTTTGTGAAGCATATAACGACGTCGCTTATTTATTTCATGACATCATATATAGTATATTCTGTGATGTAATTCTCTCTCTCTCTCTCTCTCTCTCTCTCTCTCTCTCTCTCTCTCTTTCCAATAAACGATACATATCTAAGCAAGTCACACACACACACACACACACACACACACACACACACACACACACACACTCCCGTTTTCTTTAACCCACAGAAAAACACATGATTCGTCGTTCCAAATAATGGCCTATTTTTCCCCCCATTTCGATTCACGTTATTACCATTTTAATTGAAACTTCCATTAAAAACAAAAAGAATTGTGTCCGTCCAGGCTATATGGTCATACTTAATTCAGTCGTAATTTGATTTGCAGTGTGAACGGTGATGATGTTAGTGACGGCAGTAGAATGATGTTGTTTTTAGTGTTTGGTTGGTTGTTTCGTTGGTTAGTTCGTTCGTTGGTTCGTTGGTTAGTTCGTTCGTTGGTTAGTTCATTCGTTGTTTCGTTGGTTAGTTCGTTCGTTGGTTGGTTCATTCGTTGTTTCGTTGGTTAGTTCGTTCGTTGGTTGGTTCATAATAAATATACTATATACGGGTGAAATAATAATGGTAAGAGTAATAGTCATAGTAATAGTCATAAGTCATAGTCATCGTGTAGCCCAGAAGTATCAAGATGGTGGCGGAGAGGGGAGTTGGCACGTGGGAGGGGGAGGAATGGGTGATGGGGGTGACGGGTCCGAACCAAACAATATGATAACATTTCCCTCACCTGCCACACATAGAAACACCCACCTTCCCTCCCCCACAGGCACATCACCACTTAACGCAATGTAAAAAAACAAAAAACAATTACTTTCACACCCAACTTCAATGAAAAAAATAAAAATCAAATAAAACACCGACAATTTAACCCAAACACCATTAAAAAGCAAGTAACTACCCGTAAAACAATGAAAACAAACACAGGCAAAAAAAACAGAAGACATCGCCCAAGAAACTCAACAACACCGGACAAAATTATTTAGACGTTGTGTTGGTGTTTTTAGCTTAAGTCAACCCGTTAAGTGCAGTCAGTCTTGAGTTACGAGGAATAGTTGTTGTATGAGCCTTTGAGAATCACTACACTACCTCACCTGTTTTAACTCCTCAAGAAGTGTTTTATAAATGAGGGGGAATATTGGGGAAGGGGGAGGGGGGTCTTGGCTCTAGTGGTCAGCCCCCATCCCGAAGGTGAATCGTCTAATTAAAAACGTAGCTATATTTTGATTCCTTTCCTTTACTTATGTCTAAACTGGTGGGGATGGGAGGGGGCGTTAGTCCAACCTAAGCCCTGTACACGACCACAGTTTTAACAGACAGGTGAAATTTGGTGTAATAATAATAATAATAATAAAAATAATAATAATAATAATAATAATAATAACGATAATAATAATAATAATAATAATAATAATAATAATAATAATAATAATAATAATAACACCAACGTGAAACAATGGTCCCAGACGCCTGACCAACACTGATTTATAAACCTCGGTGCATATAAAGGCAACCTGTCCGGCGCTGTTCTCTCTCGTCTTCACTTACCCAACCATAAAGTTAAGTACTAATTCGCAGCTGGGTGGACTGTAGGATTTTTTGGCACGAACCAACAATCTCTACAAGTGAAAGCGAGCACAGTATCCAGTTGGCCATTGGTATAAAAATTATATGAATGTATTAAAAGTAAAGTTACATAATAAATTAAATAAAGAGAAAACAGGAATACTTCATAAAAATATAAACAATTATTTCAGCAATGTTTTCAATATATGTGTGTGTATTATTCTTTGTTTCTCTCCATATCGTTTTACACAGATTTAATGGTATAAATATACTTCTAAACTCGCTGCCGTCACGAACTGAAAAGTCAGATTTTTGGACTCCCTTACTAAAAGAGACGAAAAATAAAGAGTAGAATTTAAATTATATGTATACAGAGAGAGAGAGAGAGAGAGAGAGAGAGAGAGAGAGAGAGAGAGAGAGAGAGAGAGAGAGAGAGAGAGAGAGAGAGAGAGAGAGAGAGAGAGAGAGAGAGAGAGAGACTGGCCTACATGAAGCACCTCACTTCCCCCCAACTCAGCACCAACATTCATCTCTCCCTAGAGAAGGGCGACAGGGAGAAATGAAGGCAAGGTTGAATGGAGACAGACCTGGAGGACGTGAGGTGTTTCAGGTGTGTGGGAGTGAAAGTGTCAGCCAGAGGAACAATGGACGACCAACTGAATCATAGAGCAGTTGAGGGAGACAGGGAGGAAGGAAGGGGGAGGGGGAGGGGGAGGGGGAGGGGGAGGGAGAGAGGAAAGGGGGAGGGAGGGAGGGTCCTACATACGTGGACTGAGACATGTATGAAGAGAGAAGAGAACTGTCTCACGGGAAGGAAAGATGGTGGAGATGTTGAGTGTGGGAGAATTGAAACGACATTAGCATACAGTTGAGTGGACTCAAGACCCAAGAGGAAGGAAACTGGTTATGAGCGACGGACGTGACACAATTGAGAGGATGTTGAGATTATGTGACACGGAAATAAAACCTACATCAGCAGTTTGTTATGGTGGCATGGACAGGTATATAAAATAATAATGATTGCCCCTCATGTAACGAGGATGGCGCGGCCAAGGGCCACCTAGGCGTGAGTTTGTTTAAGGTGTAGAAGCTGTCACCAACACAACAACCACACCCTAAGTTAACGAGCTGTATGACCCAGCGTCAAGAAATAGTCCAAGAAGACCGGACAACTCGCCAACTGCATTGGCTAACCATTAGCCCGAAACATGATCCACAAATTGATTAACATACAGATTCCCAATTACTACTGGGTAGACAGAGGCAAATGGCGTAAAGAAACTTGACCACTGTTTTACCCTGCCGAGCCCATATCCGCTCGCTTGCGAGGCGAGCATGCTGACCATTACACCACAGGTCGCCTACGTGTATGTAGAGTATAGGGAACGACACATTAATAAAAAATATGTTAATTCAAATGTAGATGATGGAAGAGGGAAGGAGGGAGGACCAAGAGGGGTGGGGAAGGAGTGGACATCCAAGAGGCAGAGGTGTGCGTGTAAAATGATGAGAGGTTTGTTGAGGAGAGTGTGTGAGGATGTGAAGGAGAGGAGGGTGTGTGAGGATGTGAAGGGGAGGAGGGTGTGTGAGGATGTGAAGGAGAGGAGGGTGTGAGGATGTGAAGGGGAGGAGGGTGTGTGAGGATGTGAAGGGGAGGAGGGTGTGTGAGGATGTGAAGGAGAGGAGGGTGTGTGAGGATGTGAAGGAGAGGGTGTGAGGATGTGAAGGGGAGGAGGGTGTGTGAGGATGTGAAGGGGAGGGTGTGTGAGGATGTGAAGGGGAGGAGGGTGTGTGAGGATGTGAAGGAGAGGGGGGTGTGTGAGGATGTGAAGGGGAGGGTGTGTGAGGATGTGAAGGGGAGGGTGTGTGAGGATGTGAAGGGGAGGAGGGTGTGTGAGGATGTGAAGGAGAGGAGGGTGTGTGAGGATGTGAAGGAGAGGGGGGTGTGTGAGGATGTGAAGGGGAGGGTGTGTGAGGATGTGAAGGGGAGGGTGTGTGAGGATGTGAAGGGGAGGAGGGTGTGTGAGGATGTGAAGGAGAGGAGGGTGTGTGAGGATGTGAAGGAGAGGAGGGTGTGTGAGGATGTGAAGGGGAGGGTGTGTGAGGATGTGAAGGGGAGGAGGGTGTGTGAGGATGTGAAGGAGAGGAGGGTGTGTGAGGATGTGAAGGGGAGGAGGGTGTGTGAGGATGTGAAAGGGAGGGTGTGTGAGGATGTGAAGGGGAGGAGGGTGTGTGAGGATGTGAAGGGGAGGAGGGTGT
Source organism: Homarus gammarus (assembly GCA_958450375.1). Taxonomy (NCBI): domain Eukaryota; kingdom Metazoa; phylum Arthropoda; class Malacostraca; order Decapoda; family Nephropidae; genus Homarus; species Homarus gammarus. The sequence goes on from CAUDMG010000569.1 coordinate 5,717,909, forward strand.
GTGAGGATGTGAAGGAGAGGAGGGTGTGTGAGGATGTGAAGGAGAGGAGGGTGTGTGAGGATGTGAAGGGGAGGAGGGTGTGTGAGGATGTGAAGGGGAGGAGGGTGTGTGAGGATGTGAAGGAGAGGAGGGTGTGTGAGGATGTGAAGGGGAGGAGGGTGTGTGAGGATGTGAAGGAGAGGAGGGTGTGTGAGGATGTGAAGGGGAGGAGGGTGTGTGAGGATGTGAAGGGGAGGGTGTGTGAGGATGTAAGAGTCTACATGTAGAAGGTATGGTGTGAGTGTAGGAAGGCTGCTTCACGCCAAAGGTGCTAGTTGATACAGGTCTCTCTCTCTCTCTCTCTCTCTCTCTCTCTCTCTCTCTCTCTCTCTCTCTCTTTTGAGCTAACACACTAAACCCTTCGTTCCCAAAAATGATTATGAGTGGTACAGAAAACAAGAGAGAGAGAAAGTGCTAAAAAAACATACGAGAGAAAGCAGGTGGAGAGTGAGAGAAAGATCCAGAGAGTGAGAGAGAAAAAAGAAAGCAAGACTGTGTGAGACATAAAGTGAGGTGGGTGGTGGGGTGTGTTTCTCGCTAGCTGCCACCAATGTGTACAGATCGCTGCTCCAATGTGTTGACAATTACGGAGGGATCCTTCACTAGTGTCGGGTCGTCGGAATGGAAAGGTTGGGCTACATGCTTTACTGGCAACACTGCGGGAGACACTACAACGCGCAAGCAAAATGAGGAAGAACATTTACAGACGAGACTTGACAGAGAGACCAAAATGACGCACTGGCTATCAAACGGTGAAGCAGATGGTGTTCAAACTAAGTGGCAGCCATGTACATACCACGACTAACATCACAGTCCTTTTAACAGCCATCAACACACTTCGACTCAAAAGCACAGCCACACGTCTCCCCCACCTCCCCCCCTTACCCCTACCCCCACTCAACTACAAAATGACTCTCGGATACTTGCAAGTCCGGAAACCCCATTAGAGTTACGGTGTAATAATAATATAAGTCTTTGATGGCTAGCGGTGGGGAATTGGAGTGTTATCAGCTCATCTCCGTCCTGGTCTCACGTTGCTTTGCTCTCTGTTTCAGGGTTCGTGTTTGGTGTTGGAGTCAGTCGCGTTCGTAGACGATTGATGTTGAAGACGGATTTTTTTACATCATCACCTTCCTTCTCTGAATCAAAGTCCGGTGTATACAGTACTCAAAAAGATCCTCAGCGTTGAGTTTATTCCCTTCCTGGTGCTAAATTTTTACGCCATTTTGGATGTAAATTTCATGATTTAGTGGAAGTCAGGCAGTCAGGTCTCTTTTTTTTATATCCCCTGAGACGAGAAGTAACTGACGTAAGAACCTTCGAGAATCATAGACCAGAGTTTCCATTTGTTGTTATCGATACACAGTTCGTGGATGATTGGAAATGAAGTCGGAGTTTTTTGTGTCTTTTATGGACTCCGGGATTCTATTTACGGTTTATAGCGTTCGTGGGTGATGGAGACTGCAGGCGGGTGTTCATATAGCGGAGTTGATAGATGTGCCGGGATACGAGCCTCAATAGAGCTGGAGATTGATGGTTAATAGTTGATGTAGCGTGAAAACGAAGGTAGTATTTTTTGTTATAAACTTGTTGACATACTGTACAGAGATTACTTTTCCACCTGAACGGCAGGGAATACAGGTAGACAGGTGTGTGTATGTTACCTTTATCGAGTGTATAGATTAAATATATGTGAGTATGATTGGACACACACACACACACACACACACACACACACACACACACACACACACACACATCACCAAGCCATTCCCTATTCAAATTTAATAATAATAATAATAATAATAATAATAATAATAACAATAATAATAATAATAATAATAATTTAATAAATTCCCCAAAATCAAGAAAATTTAATCACCATTTTTGCGGGGTGTAGCTGTCCACATTAGTATGGGACGTCGAGCGTTGAGCTGGAAGATTAATAACAGGGAGGTATGCCCCCCTCCCCCCACCACCTCTCACCCCCCCCCCCCCCACCATAGGCAGGCAACCATCACTGCCTCGCTCCATCATGTTGTCAGGCCATCCGTCAACTGGTTCCTAAGATGGATGAGAGCTCGTGACTTACACACACACACACACACACACACACACACACACACACACAAGAGCTCCTATGTTATGCTTTACTATCTGATGTTATCCCGGCGGGTAACCACGACAGATGGTCCATATATATTTATAACATTTACCATTACTGCTCCGTTAACCATCACTCCCACAGTCTCTCGACGTCCGGGGTTCGAACTGAGCCACTCATTTGTCTCCCTACATCATGCCCACCGCGCCACCATTCTCTTGTAATGCTAACCTGGAAGATGACCTATTTCCAGCAATATAATATAACAACAACAACAACAACGGTAATAATAATAATAATAACAATAATAATAACAACAATAACAACAGCGATAATACTACCACTACTACTACTATTAATAATAATAATATTCATAAGTACCATAGACAAAATATGTGCAAAATATGTCACCAGCTCAAAAAGTTACCTTAGATATCGCCCTGACAAACAACCACCCAATGTGACAAACAAACGGGGCACTCACTAGTCTACGCCCTCACCCCTCCCCCACACACATACATACATACACTTCGTAACTGGAGACAAAATGAGGGGGGGGGGGGAGTGGGGAGGGGGGAGGAAGGGGAGTGGGGAGGGGGAGGGGGGAGGAAGGGAAGGGGGGAGTGGATGGGAGGGGGGGTGATATAAATT
>CAUDMG010000569.1:5725702-5728202 GCA_958450375.1 Homarus gammarus
GGGCCCCGTTTCTAATAGGTCCCACCCTAATGAATCATAACTATTAGGAATGGGCCCCTGTCCTCACGAGACCTTGTCCTAACGGGCCCCAATTGTGATGGGACCTCTATTCTATTGATTAGATTAGGTTAGGTTATGGCATATAAGAGTTGGGACCAAAACACACTAGAACCTATTATAGAACTAGAACCTAAACATACTAGAACCTATTATAGAACTAGAACCTAAACATACTGGAACCTATTATAGAACTAGAACCTAAACATACTAGAACCTATTATAGAACTAGAACCTAAACATACTAGAACCTATTATAGAACTAGAACCTAAACATACTAGAACCTACTATAGAACTAGAACCTAAACATACTAAAACCTATTATAGAACTAGGACCTATTAAAAAAACAAGACCTATTATTATTTTACACCCTCACAACCTTTCAAATTACCAAAGACCCTTAAAAAGTATTACACCCTATTAACGTAAACAGAATATTGATGGTAGGTAAACTATTATAACCAACCTCCTCCTCCCCACTCCCCTCACTACCCCCCTTCCCTTCACTCCCCTCTTCCTCACACTGTCCACATCCCCCACCTCCTGCCCCCTTCTTCTCTACTACCCACCTCCCCTCTTTACCCCACTGCCCCCCCTTCCACCTCACTACCCCCCTTCCCTTCACTCCCCTCTTCCTCACACTGTCCACATCCCCCACCTCCTGCCCCCTTCTTCTCTACTACCCACCTCCCCCCTTTACCCCACTGCCCCCCCTTCCCCTCACTACCCCCTTCCCTTCACTCCCCTCTTCCTCACACTGTCCACATCCCCCACCTCCTGCCCCCTTCTTCTCTACTACCCACCTCCCACCTTTACCCCACTGACCCCCCTTTCCCCTCACCCCCTCCACTGACACCGATAAAAAATAAAAACACCAATATGGTAATCGCATTAACGGCATGAATGTCCCCTTTGGAGTCTCACACAGCCCGCCACTGAGAGAGACAAATCACTACCAGCTGAAATTATACACTGAAATGACTAAATGTTTGTTATGCATGGGACGTATTGATGGTGCCCTAATGTGTTGGCTTTCATAAAATGTAGAGGGGGGGTTATAAAAGGTACGTGTGTGTGTGTGTGTGTGTGTGTGTGTGTGTGTGTGTGTGTGTGTGTGTGTGTGTGTGTGTGTGTGTGTGTGTGTGTATGTATGTATGTTTGTACGTATGAAAGAGGTGTTTTTAGACGTCCACCTTTGTGTCGTAGCTTAAATGAGACAGTGTGATACGTTTTTATGTCTCTGGTTACGAGAAAATAATAACGTAAGATATTTTTATTTTTTTTTTTTTAACAATTACTGTAACTGAGGATGATAAATTTAACGTATAAGAATCTTTGAGAATCCAGCTTTGTGTCGTGGGTGAAAGAGAAAGAAGACCAGTTCGATACGTTAACAATAGCACCAGTTACGAGAGAGAGAGAGAGAGAGAGAGAGAGAGAGAGAGAGAGAGAGAGAGAGAGAGAGAGACTCTCGAGGAAGTGAGTGAGCCGTGTCGCAGCCTTATCACCTGGAGACTCGTAAAGGCTAATTAAAGTTTGAATAATCACTCGAATCACCTGAGTAAATTCAGAAATAGCCTCAGCCGGTGTAGTAAATAGCCTTGGTGGTAGCGAGGCACGGAAACCCTGCTATAAACGCCCTTTTATACCTTCATAGCTGATATTGCAAGAGCTATAGCTGGTGGGGGGGGTGGGGTTAGGGGGGTCTGCCGTGTGATAGCGTCTTTTTAAAGCTTCATCGCTGATACGCCAAGTGCTATAATTCATTTTATTAAAAGAGGGGCAGATAGATTCCTGAGGCGGATGGCGGCCGTGTTTACATATTATATCGTGTTGGTATATCACAGAAAACGGGAAATGGTTGAGGATATAGAAAATGGGATGTGGATTGTCTTCTTTTTTTTTGCCATTAAAGCTTATAAACGCAACACCACACCACCTATAGCTTCCTGAATGATATATAACGAACTATAATTGTAATTTAGCTTTTTATAAGTATGTCGCTGTATCATGAGCTGTAAGTGGGTTTTAATGCCTGTTATAGCTTCCTAAATAATATATCACGAACGATAAATGTGCGTCAGGTTATTTCACACCTTTATAGCTGATATACGGGGAGCTATAACTCGGGTTTTATAGTTATATAGCTGACGTAACAACAGCTGTAAGGCATATTATTATTGAAATATAGTTAAGGAAAATAAGTACTCAATCACTGGTTAGGTTAGGTTAGGTTATATTAAATTAAGTTAGTTATGCTAAATCGGTTAGGTTAAGTTGGGGACCATTAAAATTGTGACCATTAGAACTGGGGTCCATTAGAACTGGGGCCCATTAGAACTGGGGCCCATTAGAACTGGGGCCCATTAGAACTGGGGCCCATCTCGCTACTTTCAACAGCAAAGAATACGTACATTTGTTTTTTTTCATTTTAACTCTTA
>CAUDMG010000569.1:5740702-5768202 GCA_958450375.1 Homarus gammarus
TGGTGATGATGATGATGATGATGATGATGATGATGATGATGATGATGATGGTGATGATGATGATGATGGTGGTGATGGTGGTGGTGATGATGATGATGATGATGATGATGGTGATGATGATGATGATGATGATGATGATGATGATGATGGTGATGATGATGATGATGGTGATGATGATGATGATGGTGATGATGATGATGATGATGATGATGATGATGATGATGATAGTAATAAAACAACAACAACAACAACAACAAAGACAAAACACAATAACAATAACACAAAAATAAAACAATAACACTAATCTCATCATACAGTGTCCAGGTTGTTAGCAATAATAACAACGATAACATCAATAATAACAACAATGACAAAGTGTACAGCATTATGGGAAGTAATAACAATAATACTCGAAATAATAATAATGACAAATAGTCTGAAAACGAACGAGAATAACAATATATATATATAATTGTGGTATGTGATTGTGTGTCATTCTTGAGAGAGAGAGAGAGAGAGAGAGAGAGAGAGAGAGAGAGAGAGAGAGAGAGAGAGAGAGAGAGAGAGAGATTCACCCTCATCACCTGTGGGTTAATTAGACACGTAATGAGCTTCACTACCTGACCTCTGAGTGCCATCTGTAACTGAGTCCTGACCCTAGGCACTATCCGTCCAATGCCCCTAACCTTACCAACACCCAAAACCTGTCATTGTCCTAGTTACTTATCAATGCCCAACATGTCATCAATACCCTCCCCTTATCAATGCCCAACACGTCATCAATACCCTCCCCTTATCAATGCTCAACACGTCATCAATACCCTCCCCTTATCAATGCCCAACATGTCATCAATACCCTCCCCTTATCAATACCCAACACGTCATCAATACCCTCCCCTTATCAATGCCCAACATGTCATCAATACCCTCCCCTTATCAATGCCCAACACGTCATCAATACCCTCCCCTTATCAATGCCCAACACGTCATCAATACCCTCCCCTTATCAATGCCCAACACGTCATCAATACCCTCCCCTTATCAATACCCTCATCAATGCCTGGGAGGTCTAATGGGCTACCAGAGACCAGGTACATAAGGCCCAATTTTTCGGTAATTAAGTTCGATAAAAGTAGTCGATATCATGACCATAAAGCTGCCTTAATGGGACTCGTCTCGATAACTTAAAGGGAGTATTTTTGGCCCCTTTATTCACACCTTCAGCCCGATAAGAGAGGGAAGGAAGAAGTGAGAGATAGATATAGTGGGGAAGGGAGGCTATCTATCTATCTATCTATCTATCTATCAATCCCAAGCACTTTGTTATCGGTAAGGCATATCTTTTTTACACTGTGCAAGGTGAAGCAGCCAACGATGCCTTCACACGCCCTCAAGTAGCAACACACTTGAGACTTTCTACCTTGATGGGGAGAGGGAGGGGAGAGGAGGATGAGAGGGAAGGGAGAGGGAAGAGAGGGAGGGGAGAGTGTTAATCAGCAGTTCATCCAAAGTTGTCGCGTACTTGACCCAAACTTCTGAACCGCCAAGTGACTCTCTCTCTCTCTCTCTCTCTCTCTCTCTCTCTCTCTCTCAAAACACCAGTCATTCCAGCCTTACCACCCACCCGTTAACCCAACCCACCCTACCCACCCCAACCCACCCACCCATGCAAGTTTTTACTACCACCCACCCACCCACACCCACTCCCTCCCACCCAATTCACCCACCCACCCCCACCAAACAAGCTTTACTACCGCCCACCCACCACACCCTACCTACCCCTCCCCACCCACCGCCCTACGATCATCAGGCATGCTGGTAACTGACCCGGGAATAACACACTGCCCTGCGACCCGGATATAAAACACAGTTAAAAACAACATCAAAGCACTGTCGACTAGCGTGCAGGCAGAGTATTAACGTCACTCAGTTGTACCCAAGCTCAGATGTAGCTCTCAGGAGGTGGGAGTTATGACGCTATAATAAAAACTGTTTGATTGGCTACATATAGTACATACATATTAACACAAGGACCCCCTCTACTTCTTAATAGCCCCCCCCCCACCACTCTCTCTATCTCTCTCTCTCTCAGTAATGACGACGTGTACACTAGGTGGGCCTGGAGGTGCTCTCTCTCTCTCTCTCTCTCTCTCTCTCTCTCTCTCTCTCTCTCTCTCAGTAATGACGACGTGTACACTAGGTGGGCCTGGAGGTGCTCTCTCTCTCTCTCTCTCTCTCTCTCTCTCTCTCTCTCTCTCTCTCTCTCTCAGTAATGACGACGTGTACACTAGGGGGCCTGGAAGTGCTCTCTCTCTCTCTCTCTCTCTCTCTCTCTCTCTCTCTCTCTCTCTCTCTCTCTCAGTAATGACGACGTGTACACTAGGGGGCCTGGAAGTGCTCTCTCTCTCTCTCTCTCTCTCTCTCTCTCTCTCTCTCTCTCTCTCTCTCTCTCTCTCTCAGTAATGACGACGTGTACACTAGGGGGCCTGGAAGTGCTCTCTCTCTCTCTCTCTCTCTCTCTCTCTCTCTCAGTAATGACGACGTGTACACTAGGGGGCCTGGAAGTGCTCTCTCTCTCTCTCTCTCTCTCTCTCTCTCTCTCTCTCTCTCTCTCTCTCTCCCTCTCTCTCTCAGTAATGACGACGTGTACACTAGGGGGCCTGGAAGTGCTCTCTCTCTCTCTCTCTCTCTCTCTCTCTCTCTCTCTCTCTCTCTCTCTCTCTCAGTAATGACGGCGTGTACACTAGGGGGCCTGGAAGTGCTCTCTCTCTCTTTATCTCTCTTTGTATCTCTGCGTTTTCTGTTTGTTTATCATTCATCCTGTCTAGTTGCTTCTATGTCTGTAAAATAATAATAATAATAATAATAATAATTAACGGTTTATTGAAAGAGCTTGGCAGCCAGAAGGCTGAAAATATACAGTTACATATTTGGGGAATGGGTTACGAATTACAAATAATATACAAGTAACATAAGTGACACAAATAAGACATATAATAACTTAGATGGGGAAAAGCTCAAACTACAGTTCAATTCAACGTAGTGACAGTGTTACAGTATTACAAGTTATTGATAATTTTTACAATGGTTGGGACTGGGCTGTTCTTATAGCGATCAGTTCGTGCACGTATGGGCTGGATGCGGTTGTGGTGTCGAACAGCAATTCTCGGACAAGGGACCTCGGGTGGTAGTAGGAGCCGGTGTCGGGGATGGTGTAGAAGCTTCTTACCAAATTTGCAGATGAGGTCGTGGTGATGGTCAGTGAGAGTCGAAAGGGTCAGTGTGTTGAGCGCTTCTTGATATGTGGAGTAGGAGGAGGAGAGAATAATCTTGCATGCCCTCTTTTGCACTTTTTCTAGGTGTTTACGTTGTGTGGCATTTAGGGAGGAAGACCAGGTGGGGGAGGCATAGGTGAGCTTGGGAAGTATGAATGTTGTGTAAACACTGAGGAGCTCGTGTGCAGGAACTCCGAGGGACTTGAGTCGGCGGAGGAGGTGGAGACGGAAACTGGAGGATTTGACAACTTCATTGACGTGTGGTTTCCAATTTAGTTTGTTGTCTATGGTGACGCCGAGGAGCTTCGTGGAATCTACGACCTGGAGTGTGTTCGGACCTAGAGTAATGGAAGGAGGTGGGACAATGTCGGAGGAGAGGTTGATGTGCATAACCATGGTCTTGGTATGGTTGATGGTGACATGGTTGTTGGTAGCCCAGTTTTGGAGACTGTTCAATAAATCCTGAAGGGCGGTATAGTTGGAAGCAGAATTGTTGACGCTGATCCCAATGGTGGAGTCGTCGACATATTTCCAGCGAGCAGGGGTTTCTCTTAGGGCATCATTGATGAGCATAAGGAAGCAGAGTGGTCCCATCTTGGTGCCTTGGGGGACGCCACAGGTGAGTGACTGAAAGGTGGAGACAGCCCCTCGGAAGCGTACAGCTTGGCGTCGGTCACTGAGGAAGTCTGTAAGCCATGGTATGAGGCTTCTTCGAAGCCCGAGGTCAATAGCTTTGTTGATGATTATATTGTGGTCGACTAGGTCGAACGCTTTAGTGAAATCAATGAAGGCGACAGCTACAGACGTTTTTCGTTTCTCGAGATGGCGGTATATGTAATCGAGAAAGCTGACAAGACAGTGAGTGGTGGAGGAAGTTTTCATGTTGCCAAATTGCTGAGGGTCTACGACTCCTGCAATATCAGCATAAGCCCAGTCGAACACAAAACTTTCACAGATTAGGCTGGGTATTGGGGTGATTGCAATAGGTCGTAGCTGATTTAAGGATTGTGGGCTGGTTGACTTGGGCACTGGTGATACATAAGAGGTCTTCCAGTCAGCTGGGCATCTGGCTTGACTGAGAGAAGCATTGATGATGGAGCAGAGGGGTTTAGCAAGCTCCGGGGAGAACTCCTTGAAGAGTTTCATTGGTAAGTCAATGGGGGTGGTAGAGCGTTTTAATTTTAGTTTGTCCAGGCGTTTTGCTACGTCAAATTCTTCTACTAAGTCAGTGGGAAGGGGGGCTGGTAGGTAAGCAGGGAGAGTGGTTGTGTCAAGCCGTGGGAGTGTCTGGCATATAGTAGCGAAATGGTTATTTGTTTGCTCAGCTGCGTCAACACTAGTGAGATGGCTAAGGAAGGGGAGGGGGTGTGTCTTATTGTTTAGTCCACAGAGTTCTTTAAGCTTACCATACCATTGACTGATGTTGGTCTGTTTCAGGTGTCTGTCTGTCTGTGTGCCTCCGTCTGTCTGACACTTTCCTTATGCCTGTCTGTCTATCTATCGGTTTGTCTGTTTGTTCACCTCTCTCTCTCTCTCTCTCTCTCTCTCTCTCTCTCTCTCTCTCTCTCTCTCTCTCTCTCTAGGGATGATCTGGATTATTCTTTCCGTCTTATCTGCCTCGTAAGCGCCAGCTCCTCCTTCAGGAAGTCTGCTTCTTGGAAAATCCTTCCCTGAGCATTTCCGGTCGACCTCAATACTCAACCTTAATACGTAACAGTATACTGGATCCTAGGTGTGTGTGTGTGTGTGTGTGTGTGTGTGTGTGTGTGTGTGTGTGTGTCTGCCTGTCTGTCTGTCTGTCTGTCTGTCTGTGTGTGTGTGTGTGTGTGTGTGCGTGTGTGTGTGTGTGTAATCATGAGTTCTCTGCTTATAATCAGAAGCCGCCAGTCTGTAATCATAAGTTTTGTAAAATCAACGCATTCAGTCATTTTTAACGGAATTTCACGAAACTAGGTAGAAATTGTGTGTGTGTGTGATCATGAAGTTGTCTGTCTGTAATCAAAAGTTGTCTGGCTTTGGTATGGTAGTGGTGAATGAGATGGTGGTGGTGGTGGTTAATGTGATGGTGGTGGGAGTGGTTATTGTGATGGTGATAGTGATAGTGGTGGTGGTGGTGTTAGTAGTTGTGGTTATGGTGCGTAGTCAGACTGAAAACAAACACCACTTTATCTCATGGCTAAAAAAAAAAAAAAAACTAATTACTAAACGATAAAAAGCAGACTTCTAAAAAAAATATAAAAATACGTAAAAAAAATATGTAATTAAAATCTAAACACCACCTGTACATAACACTACAGAACAACATTAGTCTTTTACAACACATAAATACCAAAAAAAAAAACATAAAATACTGTAATTCGTCGTCGTTTGAATAAATATGTAATTATATTTCTCGGTATTATTTCATGAGGCGGGCATTTTATGGGGGGAGCATTAACGAGGCATTATACCAACATTAAGATAAAATAATAGGGTACCTGGGTATTATTATTATGAGTAGTAGTAGTATTATATATAGCCTCACGTCTGGTACTGCCATGGGCGCTGATTACATTATTGATAGACAGACACACACGCTTAAAAAAATCGATTCTGTACACACAAACGCAAGCTTAAAACACTCCAGTCTGTACACACAAACTTAAAACACTCCAGTCTGTACACACAAACTTAAAACACTCCAGTCTGTACACACAAACTTAAAACACTCGAATCTGTTGTGTTAATCCGATCCACAAAACCACAGACTCCAGAAAGACACATCAGGTAATATTATAGAATCAGAGTAAAAAACAAATATTGGAACCCTTTCGTGTGGTTTATATAGAAGTCTATTAGCATTACCAAAATACTTATTTTTTTTAGATATTTACATTCAAATTATACAAACATATATAAATTATAAAAAAAACCGGTTATATTAATTTACAGATACAACAATAGTCTGAATAAAAAACAAAACAAAATCCTATGTTATTTTTTGTTTGGTACACTCAGACACAAGTAATAATAGACCTCATATTAAAAACAAACTAATTTATCATCAAAGTATATATGATTTATTTATTTTTTACAGTATAACAGAGAATTACACAGAAAGTTGAATTATTGGCATCCAGTGTATTTCATTCATCAGGTATAATAGCGGTCTCCAGAAACAACATAAACACCGTAAATGATGCCAGTGTTTAAGGGATAATTGGAAGTCATTTCATCATTTTTTTCCTAAACAAATACCTGGAATTACCGATAAAAATAGACGTAAATGCTAAAATAGTAGAATTAACCGCTGCTATATATCTCACGAGCTATATAAACAAAGCTACCCGGAAAAAAAATATATATATATAACCACGTTGAAAAATACAAACGTTTATTAGACAAAAGAGCATCGAAACAAGTTAGCATCGGACAAATGACGATCAGGATGCGCATGTGTACCAGCCACCAGTCACTACCAGCCTAACATTATTTTGACGCATATGTTTTACACGCAATTACGGGTCATATTCTTAAGCTTTACGTCGTCATGTAGACTTTAATCTAGCGAGCGGCTGTCGACCATGTTTTCTGTACGATCGATACTCACATTCCCGCGCATGTTGGCTATATACTGTACACCACCTCTTCCCACACACACACACACACACACATTGCTTAAGTGATATCAACGACACTTTTTCATAGGAGTTAATGGAGTTAGTGGCTGTTGTAAATGATATTAACTCCTTGTAACTTACTTTGTGGTTAAGGCTGAAGCGCGTGATTCATCCATACTAAGCTAAGACATTTTCTCCCTTGGCCACTCAAAACATCGTACGTTAATTAAATTGTCTTAGTAAATGAAGTTGTAGAAGAAGCCGCTAGACACGATGACTTTACGGTAAGGTTAGGTTAGGTTAGGTTAGGTTAGGTTAGGTTAGGTTAGGTTAGGAGGCTGACAATCCAATGTAAAATACGTAGTTAGAGATCCATTAATGACTGTGGGTGTGAACAAGGTCGCCGGTAGCTGTTGACGGGCCCCTCGCCGCCCCCACAACAGAGTCCAAAAGGGCATAACTCAGCACCATGGCGGCACACAATGATCATTACTGACAGCATCTGATAATTTTACTGTGATATATCGCCATACCAAATTTAGTTGGAATCCAGAGGTGCTGGCGAGAGTCATCGTTTTGACACCTCGTTCGTGCACGCATGGACGGACACACGGACGGACGGACGAACACACGGACGGACGGACACACGGACGGACGAACACACGGACGGACGGACACACGGACGGACGAACACACGGACACACGGACGGACGGACACACGGACACACAGACGATAACAAACACTACCGTAGCCCCTCAAGTGTCCACGAAGGTTATAAACAAGATGACCGCATCTTACCTGTGTTAATTAGTCATAGAGGAGAACGTTGAAGTCCTACAGGTGAACTACCCCAAGTCTAATAAATAACTTTATCTCTTAACTGTGACTATATTTTACTTCATAACAGCATTACATATTAATTCAATCACTTCACCTCACCGCACTGTGTTGGAATTTAAATTAGCTTACTTAACAAATCACATTTGATCCTGATTTCGAGGTAATATTTTTAGATTACAAAACACTGCTGAAGGAAACAGAAACACAAAGAACTTAAGGTAAATCATAAGAATGTCTCGCTCAGAGTGAAGGTGTGTGTGTGTGTGTGTGTGTGTGTGTGTGTGTGTGTGTGTGTGTGTCTAGATAAAGAAATGTTGCCGCTAACAGTGATACAGTAACACGGATAAGGAAAAACACCAAAGCGCCGCGATAGAGGAATGAGTGAAGGCAACAGTAAAGATAAACCAAACTCTAGGAATCACAATTCTTATATAATATAAAGATAAGAAAATGTTCCTTTACCTACACACATCCCCACCTGGAGTACTTTATGCAAACATGGAGACGAAACCCTTTGAAAAGACGGAACATCACACGAGAAATGTTTCACAAGACAACTAGAATGATTCCTACGATAAGTCATCTCTTCAGACAAGACACGACAGGTGGGACTTGAGTGACATTTAAACTCCTGAGAGAGAGATGGACGACGTAAACCCACATCACTTCTTCAGGGTGTTCACCTTTACCAATTCAAGAGATAGCAGGTTCAGGCTCGCCAAGGTATCACGCAGGACGATTATAAGGAAATACTTCTTCACACAGAGGCTGGTAGACCTATGGCACAGTCTACCAACTCAATCATGGAGGCCACCACTAGTTAGGATGGCCGATAGTTAAATTAGGTAATGCACTTATAGTTCCACGAGCTAGTCTTTTGAGAGCTGTGTGACTTTTGCAAAAAAAAGGGCACTTGAGAAAACATACACGGAATAATAAGGATTAGTGGTAAACATTTCTTGCAACAAAACTTAACCAACCTCCCATAACCTAACCTAACCAAACCTAACCTACTCTCAACTAAACCAAATCTAACATTATAAAACCCGGTCCGATAATAATAATAAGTTACATCCTAATATAGTGATGAATTACCGACCTGACCTGACCTGACTTGACCTGACCTGACCTGACACGTAAAGACAACATCTAGTTGAATTAATTGGATATGGCTGTAATGACGTCAACATTAATCGGCTTTTATGGATGGTTAACTGTGACCTGTGGATGATAGAGGTATGATGGGTCACTTTACTGGCCAACTCGGAGGTCGTAGTGGAAATGGCCAGTGGGGAGGGGTGTGGGGAGTAGAGGGGAGGGGAGGAGAGAGGAAGGGAGGGGGAGGGGGAAGGGGAAGGGAAGGGGGAGAGGAGAGGGGGATTTGATGAGGACATGTATTGATCCAGCTGTTAATGCATTGGCCTAAATATGCATAGATATGTAGAGTACGGAGAGAGAGAGAGAGAGAGAGAGAGTAAATCGTAAATACACTTAATTAATAATCGTACAGTAGACTACCTTAAAGCAATACTGAATCTATCTATCTATCTATCTATCTATCTATCTATCAATCTAGCTATCTATCCGTCTAAGAAGAAATACACCAAGGTCACATTTAGGTGTAGTGTACAAGAGTAATGAGACTGCCACTACGGTATACCCCACCTGTTATAGAGTGAACATCCCTCACTCTCCCCCCTCCTCCTCTTCTACCCAGAGGCGTGATAGAGGAGGAGAGGTGGCGTGATGGGGGGAGGGGAGGAGGCGTGATGGGGGAGGGGAGGAGGCGTGATGGGGTAAGGGGAGGAGGCGTGATGAGCGTGTTATTGGGGGAGGGGTGTTACTTGTACCTGTATCTGTAATTTCCTAATTACTGTAAATATAAGAGGCTTGAGTCATGGTCTTCGCGCGCGCGCACACACACACACACACACACACACACACACACACACACACACACTAGAGGGAAGGAAAACATACACCCCCTTAGTTCTTCTCTCAGGATGGACGAGGCCAAAAACAATAATAAAAAGTGGACGGGAACTGACGACGCTGTATGTCCTGGATGGAAAACTTGGAACGATGAAATGAAAATCTGGACGTGACACAGCCGAGATGACGACGTGCTGGAGCGTGCCGGAGCATGATGGAGGGTGCTGGGTACGTGATGGAGCGTGATGGAGGGTGCTGGGTACGTCATGAAGGGTGCTGGGTACGTCATGGAGCGTGCTGGAGCATGATGGAGAGTGCTGGGTACGTGATGGAGAGTGCTGGAACATGATGGAGAGTGCTTGGTACGTCATGGAGCGTGCTGGAACATGATAGAGGGTGCTGGGTACGTCATGGAGCGTGCTGGAACATGATGGAGGGTGCTGGGTACGTCATGGAGCGTGCTGGAACATGATGGAGGGTGCTGGGTACATGATGGAACATGATGGGGGAGGAGGGTACGTCTTGGAGCGTGAGGGAATTAAAATCTTGAAAGAGTGAAAAATTTCAAGTCGCAAAGTAACACAGAGACCCATGATGGAGCATTAAAGAAGCATAAAGGAGCGTGGAGCTGAGATCTTAAAGGCACAACAAGAAAGAGCATAAGAGAAAAAGCTGAAATCCTAAAAGAGCATAAAATGGAACATACTGGAGCATAAAAAGTGACGGAAGTAACAGAGATATTGAAGGAACCTAGATCTTAAAGGAGCATAGTGGAGTCGGCGAGATCTTAAAAGAGTATAAAGAGAGGAGCATGAGGAGCATGAAAGAGGGGCTGGCAAGGGAGGGTGATAACATCTAGTCGCCGGCACCAAGTCAGGTCACGTCTCACAGCTGTTGATAAAACGCCCCCCTCCCAGATACCAACCCTTTATCGGGGTCACGGACGCACGGACGGACGGAAGGGACGGAATGTACCACGGACCTTTGACGGGAATCTTTCGTGATATGTGATATGTGTATGTGTGTTAGAAACGGGAATTAGAAATCAAACGTGTAATATTAAGGGCTCATAACAGGAGTTTAGTTCTTCGTTGACACACACACACACACACACACACACACATACATCCCCCTACACACCCCAACCAAACAACCACCACCTTAACCCCCCTCCCCCACCCCCAATAAAGGCTATCCCTGTAGGCCACATCTCTCCCCACCACAACCCCCTCCCCAAACACACACTCAGCCTCCTTCCACAGTATATTCTCCCTTAGCTCTCCCCGTATGGTGCTTTCACAGCCATACATCAACTGGGCGGACATTCTCATACACTGGGGTTAGTTGTTTGTATTTGTGGCCGTGTATACAGAGCACTGGGGGGGTAGGGGAGGGGTAGGGAGAGGAGAGGGGGTTGGTAAGGGGAAGGAGAGGGAAGGGGAGGAGAGGGGTGAAGGGGTTAGAGGAAGTGATGGGAGGAGAGGGGTGAATAGGGTAGAGAAGGAAAGGGGTGGAGGGGGGTAGGGAGGAAGGAGAAGGCAGGTAGGGGGTAGGAAGGGGGGAAGACAGGTAGGTGGAGGGGGGTAGAAGAGGACGGAGGTGGGTAGGGGGAGGACGGGTGGAGGGGGGTAGAGGAAGGGGAAGGTAAGTACGGGGAGGGGGGAGGTGGGTGGACTGGGATTAATCAAGGTGGACGGTTCATTTGTTGGTTTGATGTGTGTGTGTGTGTGTGTGTGTGTGTGTGTGTGTGTGTGTGTGTGTGTGTGTGTGTGTCCCTCCCTCACAACCTCCAACTCTCCCTCACAACCCTAAACTTTACAACAAATCGTCGAGAAACTCATAATAATAAAGGGGGGAGTTGTTCTTCCTGAGCCACGCCCTGTCCTGTGAGCCATCTCTCTCTCTCTCTCTCTCTCTCTCTCTCTCTCTCTCTCTCTCTCTCTCTCTCTCTCTCTCTCTCTCTCTGGATGAATGAATGGTGGTATTCATTATCAACAAAACAGGGAGGGAAGGAAGGAAGGAAGGAACAATGGAGGGAAGTTAGAAGAAAAAAGAAAGAAAGAAACGAAAAGGGAAGGAAAAATGGAAGTAAGGAAGGAAGGAAGGAAGGGAGGAAGGAGAGAAAGAAGGAAGGAAAGGAGTGGTACATGACAGGAATGACTAGAGAGACTGGATGGGTCGCTTACAAGACAAAAATCCAATTTAACTGAACCTAATTAACCTAATCTCCTTTAACCTTACGAGTTGACCCTAATTGTAACCTTATCTTACCCGGCCTAATGTAACAAAACAAAAACAATAAAGACAAAATAAAAATGTAATTGGAACCACAGTTTTATATTCTCTTTCAAGTGTAATTAGAACATACTGATGATGATGATGATGATGATGATAATGATGATGATGATAATGATGATGATGATGATGATGATAATACAGTAATAATAATACTATACTACTACTACTACTACTACTACTACTATACTACTACTATACTAATACTAATAATAATAATAATAATAATAATAACCCTTCTCGACACCACCATAACCATTCACAACCCCTTCACAACACCTCACAACCCCTCACAGCCCCTCACCACACCTCACAACCCCTCACCACACCTCACAACCCCTCACAGCCCCTCACAGCCCCTCACCACACCTCACAACCCCTCACCACACCTCACAACCCCTCACAGCCCCTCACAGCCCCTCACAACACCTCACAACCCCTCACAGCCCCTCACAACCCCTCACAACCCCTCACAGCCCCTCACCACACCTCACAGCCCCTCACCACACCTCACAGCCCCTCACCACACCTCACAACCCCTCACGGCTCTACCTGTAAGCCGGACTGAGATAATATATAGTTACAGTACAGGTAAGACTCAGGTAAAGTTACACCTGGTGTGGCTTAGTGAGATAGAGGGGAACACCTGGATAGATAGATAGATAGATAGATATACATTTGATGAAGTTTATATGCTTAATTATATAAACTGCATGACATACTAGCATATTAATATACAGTTATGTCCTATTATATACTTTATGCGCATACTTAATATATATCTCATTTGAATATAATAAATATACAAAACAGATATATTACTACATACTTAAATTTACATACTGGACTAACATACATTTCATTCCCAGTTTAATACATAGTTTATTTACACGCTAATATATATTTCACGAACATATACTGCTTATATATAGATAGTTAATATACTAGTTTTTTGTGTGTTTGTCTGTTGTATATATTCCAGTTAACAAAGTGCCTAGTAGAGGGGTATTAAAGGTCAAGTGATGTAGGAAAATCAAGGAAGGTGGTTCGGGGGGTCAGTGCCAGTGACGTCACCACTAAGGAGAGACACTATTGGCTACTCAAGTCGAGGGCCAAACACGACACGCCTTGTTTATATCCCTAAGTAAACAACCAATCAGAGAGGTGGATAAACAAACACTCGTATCACACACACACAGAGAGAGAGTTTAGAGCCATCTGTCAGACAATTGCTTCTGTGTGTGTGTGTGTGTGTGTGTGTGTGTGTGTGTGTGCATCAAATAAACATACACAGATAGATAGCTGGACAGACTGACAGACAGACAGACAGACAGGCATACAGACAGATGGTCAGATAAAGAGACAAGCAAATTAAAGATAGACAGACAGACAGATAGACAGGCAGGCGGACAGACATACACACAGACAGACACAGAGGCAGAAAGACAGTAAGCCTGACATACACAAATACTGACAGAACTATAGATGATAAAAAATATACATGAACAGATAAAACAGACAGACGGACAGAAAGCCATCCACTCTGTCAGTCATCCATCCATTCAGTCATCCATCCAACCTCCTAGGACACGTGAATGTTCCACTGTGAACCATGAGGGCAGCTAAGACATACGGACATAGCCGGCATGCCCATTGTAGCATAGCGGGAAATGGCTACAGTTCCTACCATGTGAGATTAGGACATACAGACATACCGCATATGTACTCACAGGAAGTTGACGCATTTGGACATACCAACACCGAAACAGTATACTCGGACATGCATCACAGTCGACCTTTTTCTAATGTGGTTTATGAAAAGTATGTCCAAAACGTTAATCTTTTAGTAATTTGGACATGGGGAAATGTCTGTCATTATTAGGAAATATTGGAAAGTTGATTACGAAAGAACTTAAAAAAATACGATATGCAGATGGCCTGTCTTTCTGAGGGCTATGGGAGAATAGGACACGTGGATATGGTTATCTCGGCCTTTGCCCTCTCCATATATCAGGTTTCTTGACCTCGATGGAAAAATTATACAAGACACGCAGAACCCATGTCCACCCCAACGGCTATACGGGATATTCGGACACGTGGATATAGAAGACCTTCCTTGTCCTAAACATTCCTCAGCTCACTATATCAACCAAAACAAACATTAAAGACACGTAGAATCCATATCCAACCCCAGCGGCTACGGGAAGAAGATTCGGACACGTGGATATAGGCCATTTCTCTCCCCCTCGTGTAGTGAAGATGTTTGCCTCACGCCCATCTGTCTAGCTACAGTGTTTCCGGTAGACTAACTACCATCTCTCTCTCTCTCTCTCTCTCTCTCTCTCTCTCTCTCTTCTCTCATGGTGTTTCCTGTGACCACTGTTGTTACTACTGAGAGAGAGAGAGAGAGAGAGAGAGAGAGAGAGAGATTTATCAGGAAACACAGCCTCTTTATCGACCCAACTCGTGTTTCCTGCGGCCGATGTTACTCCTGACAGTGATCACGCAGAAGGGAGGAGGAGAGTGATGACTGTTTGTATGTGTGTGGGAAGCTAAAAAGGGGCGCTTATTGTGTGTGTGTGTGTGTGTGTGTGTGTGTGTGTGTGTGTATGTATGTATGTATGTATGTATGTATGTATGTATGTATGTAGGAGAGGGGGGAGGGGGGGAGAGAGAATCGAAACCACAGGAAAGAAAACGAAATGAGAAATAAACACACACACACACACACACACACACACACACACACACACACACACACACACACACACACCGGGAAGACATAAGAAAAAATGAGAGAAAAAATAAGAAATTAAGTCCAGTTAAATAACGTAATTATCGAAACGGTCATTACAGCTTTTACCACCTAATCACATCACTAATTGCTTAATGCATTTCAAATTTACGAAAATGTGTAAAAAAAAAAAAAAAAAAAAAAAATTAGCTACGTCGAAGCACATTATTTTTTTTTGGGGGGGGGAGGGACGTTCTGAATACGATGTTGCTGTGTGTGTGTGTAATAATAATAATAATAATAATAATTAACGGTTTATTGAAAGAGCTTGGCAGCCAGAAGGCTGAAAATATACAGTTACATATATGGGGAGTGGGTTACGAATTACAAATAATATACAAGTAACATAAGTGACACAAATAAGACATATAATAACTTAGATGGGGAAAAGCTCAAACTACAGTTCAATTCAACATAGTGACAGTGTTACAGTATTACAAGTTATTGATAATTTTTACAATGGTTGGGACTGGGCTGTTCTTATAGCGATCAGTTCGTGCACGTATGGGCTGGATGCGGTTGTGGTGTCGAACAGCAATTCTCGGACAAGGGACCTCGGGTGGTAGTAGGAGCCGGTGTCGGGGATGGTGTAGAAGCTTCTTACCAAATTTGCAGATGAGGTCGTGGTGATGGTCAGTGAGAGTCGAAAGGGTCAGTGTGTTGAGCGCTTCTTGATATGTGGAGTAGGAGGAGGAGAGAATAATCTTGCATGCCCTCTTTTGCACTTTTTCTAGGTGTTTACGTTGTGTGGCATTTAGGGAGGAAGACCAGGTGGGGGAGGCATAGGTGAGCTTGGGAAGTATGAATGTTGTGTAAACACTGAGGAGCTCGTGTGCAGGAACTCCGAGGGACTTGAGTCGGCGGAGGAGGTGGAGACGGAAACTGGAGGATTTGACAACTTCATTGACGTGTGGTTTCCAATTTAGTTTGTTGTCTATGGTGACGCCGAGGAGCTTCGTGGAATCTACGACCTGGAGTGTGTTCGGACCTAGAGTAATGGAAGGAGGTGGGACAATGTCGGAGGAGAGGTTGATGTGCATAACCATGGTCTTGGTATGGTTGATGGTGACATGGTTGTTGGTTGCCCAGTTTTGGAGACTGTTCAATAAATCCTGAAGGGCGGTATAGTTGGGAGCAGAATTGTTGACGCTGATCCCAATGGTGGAGTCGTCGACATATTTCCAGCGAGCAGGGGTTTCTCTTAGGGCATCATTGATGAGCATAAGGAAGCAGAGTGGTCCCATCTTGGTGCCTTGGGGGACGCCACAGGTGAGTGACTGAAAGGTGGAGACAGCCCCTCGGAAGCGTACAGCTTGGCGTCGGTCACTGAGGAAGTCTGTAAGCCATGGTATGAGGCTTCTTCGAAGCCCGAGGTCAATAGCTTTGTTGATGATTATATTGTGGTCGACTAGGTCGAACGCTTTAGTGAAATCAATGAAGGCGACAGCTACAGACGTTTTTCGTTTCTCGAGATGGCGGTATATGTAATCGAGAAAGCTGACAAGACAGTGAGTGGTGGAGGAAGTTTTCATGTTGCCAAATTGCTGAGGGTCTACGACTCCTGCAATATCAGCATAAGCCCAGTCGAACACAAAACTTTCACAGATTAGGCTGGGTATTGGGGTGATTGCAATAGGTCGTAGCTGATTTAAGGATTGTGGGCTGGTTGACTTGGGCACTGGTGATACATAAGAGGTCTTCCAGTCAGCTGGGCATCTGGCTTGACTGAGAGAAGCATTGATGATGGAGCAGAGGGGTTTAGCAAGCTCCGGGGAGAACTCCTTGAAGAGTTTCATTGGTAAGTCAATGGGGGTGGTAGAGCGTTTTAATTTTAGTTTGTCCAGGCGTTTTGCTACGTCAAATTCTTCTACTAAGTCAGTGGGAAGGGAGGCTGGTAGGTAAGCAGGGAGAGTGGTTGTGTCAAGCCGTGGGAGCGTCTGGCATATAGTAGCGAAATGGTTATTTGTTTGCTCAGCTGCGTCAACACTAGTGAGATGGCTAAGGAAGGGGAGGGGGTGTGTCTTATTGTTTAGTCCACAGAGTTCTTTAAGCTTACCATACCATTGACTGATGTTGGTCTGTTTCAGGTGTTGTAATTTGGTTGGGTAGTGGGACTTCTTTGCAGTGCGTATTTCGCGGATGACTCGGTTGCGAAGGGACCTGTAGCGGATGTGGTCATTGAGATGAAAGGCTCTGTCTCTCTGTTGCATAAGTCTTTTGATCCGAGGTGTGTGTGTGTGTGTGTGTGTGTGTGTGTGTGTGTTTTAACCATATTACCATCCTCACTACTTTCTTTGTCTTAATTTTTCACTTATTTACCTATTCATTCATTTACTTATTTTACTTACTTATTTACTTTCTTATATTTTCACTCACTTAACGAGCCACGTCACACTCCAAACTTATACTTACAAACAAACTTAAAGGTTCCCGTAGACTACACACTCGAGGACTCAAGTGACTCTAAGTAAGGCTCTTCCTCTCAAGTACCACAACAACAACTAAGACTCTGATTGGCAGTCAACGGCACCCGAAGCGACCAATCACAGACGCCCGGCCAAGTTTGGTGGAGGAGTTAGTCACGTGTTGGGAGAAGTAGTTTGTCTGATCACTTTAGCAGTTTGTTCAGCGTGCCGTAGTAAGCTAATTAGGCCCCGTAATTATGATAGTTTGTAGTAGTTTACGGTAATGTTAATTAGGTGCATCTATTAATGAGAGAATCAGATTAGGAGTTGTTATTAATATTATTAGAGTATTAAATGGTTGTTTTAATGACGGGTTAATGATTCTAATGATACTGGGTCAATAGTGTGTGTGTGTGTGTGTGTGTGTGTGTGTGTGTGTGTGTGTGTGTGTGTGTGTGTGTGTGTGTCACTAAGCAGGGATAATCCTCGGTTAAGCCATAAAACACAACTGACATTTTTGCTTAACAGGGATAACCGAGTTTTTTTTTATTGCTACACTTTAATGGAGATGTGTTCATAGTGTTTAATATTATCATCACCAAGTAAGTTCTAGGTTAGGTTAGGTTAGGTTATATTGATGTTAGGTTACGTTAGGTTGATAATATAATTAATTTTAGTTTGTCTTATGATTATCCACCTGGTCGTCTTTATATACATATTAATTAAAAATCTCGAGGAAATATATAAATCATAACTACATTGTAACTATCCATTTTTACCGCGTCACCCAGTGTATACTTAACAAGGTAACGTCTTCACCACTACACGCCACCACCTGACTCACACCTGCACAGATAGCACCCCTCACCTTACTCCCCTCACCCTTCCCTCTCACCCCACTCCCCTCACCCTTCCCTCTCACCTTCACCCAACACTCCTCACCCCCCAACACTCTACCCACCCCCACACCTCTCCCCTTAACCCCCCCACCCCCACACCTCTCCCCGGGCTAAGCTAAACCATCGCCGCATCACCCCGTCCATTCTAACTTTTACCAGCTTAACACACCGAATAAACTCGCCAACTTGACTGTCTGCTGCCTCCTCCCTGTCTAAGACGGCCGCCGCGCCATTACAACTTTACTGAACTTAGTGAAATAAAGATTGTGAGTACCGGCCCGAGTTCTTACTGCTGGTGGGGGGGGGGGTAGGGAGGGGAAGGGGGTGGTAGGGGAGGGGGGGAGGAAGGTTGGAGGGAATGAGAAGAATTGATGGGTGGAAGAGGAAGGAAGGGGAAGAGGGAGGAAGGGAATGAAGGGAAGGGAAGGAATGAGAGCGAGAGGGTGGAAAGGAAAGGGGACGAACGAAGGGGAGTGATGTGGAAGGAGGAAATCCACCAACACACACACACACACACACACACACACACACACACACACACACACCCTCGTATCTCTCTCACATCACCACTTAATCGTTGCATTATAAGATACCATTAGCATCCACCCTGAGGGGACTTTTAACAAGGTGTTCAGGGCTACCTCTCTCTCCCTTCCCCCTTCCTCTATTAATGGCTCCTTTTCTCCCTCCCTCCCTCCCGTCCTCGCCTCCTCCCTTCTTTTCTTAATTGATATCTTTTTACCTCCCTCCTTCCCTCCCTTCCTCCCTTCCTTCCTTCACGGTTTTATCTCTTACTCCTCCTTTCCCTTCAGTTCTCCTTCTCTCTCTTTTCCTCTTTCCGTTCCCTCACTTGTCTCTCTCTCTCTTTTTCTTCCTCTTATCAAGGCCGTCTTTCTCCCTCCATTCAAGATTACCTTTCTTCTTCACTTTCCCTCTTCTCCAGGATCCCCCCCCCCCTCCTTTTCGCTTCAGGACCGCCCCCTCCTCCTCCCCCACGCCCCCATTCAGACCGTCAAGTAACACAGACCTCCCTCTTCACTTGCCTCATTCATCTCTCCTCACTATCCCCACTTTGCCGCACCATTACCTGTCAATAGAGGTCATTAAGACGAAGGTGTACAGTGCATTAACGCTGGCCAGGTATGGGAAGGTGTGTGTGTGTGTGTGTGTGTGTGTGTGTGTGTGTGTGTGTGCTTACAGTGTCGTTAACGTCTAAAAACAGTCGTTCTCCGTGAATCTACACACACACACACACACACACACACACACACACACACACACACACGTCACCACCATACGTCACCACCATAACTCCCAACCATCACGCTGAAGAACTTTATCCCACAATAACATAGCGGTGTGTCGTAACCCTGAGTTAAGAGCGGGGTTCACCTGTGCCAACCTGTAATTAACATTGACGTGACACCTGGCGGGGCTGTAATCAACCTTGCGTGGTCTCTTATTCAGCATGATGAATAACGAGTCACTCTTTAAGTGTAAGATTTGTGACACCTTTCAGTTGTAGTGAATAATGCACAAAGAGGCGGTATTATTATTATTGGGTTGAATATCATATTAATTTTCTTGTTTATCTTAATGGTAATATCTACCTTGAGGGTAATATAAATAGCGAAGTTAGTATTAAAATCTAAGGTAATATTTCTCGCAAGGTGATATCTCTTCAGGGGTAATATTTTCATGATGATATCTTTCTCAGAGGAATATTTCTCGTGAAGGTAACATGTCTGTCTTTACGGTTAATACTTCTTTGGTGGTAATATTTATTGACTTAAACAGGAATAAAATCTTCTGTTTATGGACTGTTAGCAGGAAGTCTCTCTCTCTCTCTCTCTCTCTCTCTCTCTCTCTCTCTCTCTCTCTCTCTCTCTCTCTCTCTCTCTCTCCTGGGCACGCTGTCACCACCACCACTCACCATCATTATGACCACCACCACCACTACCTCTCACCACTCCCACTCACCATCACCACTCACCATCATCACCACCACTACCCCTCACCACCGCACTAACACACTCTTCTCTCCTACAGTGTCCCTGCAGGCGGTGGGTCTGGTGCTCTACCCTCTAGGACTCGGGTCGCCCTTCGCCAGGCTACAATGTGGGGACTCTGCCTCCGTCTACGCCTCGGGCAGCTGTGAGCTCGGATACGCCTACATGCTGGCCTTGGTAGCCACGGCCCTAGCTGCCTACTGCCCCGTGCTGGCCAGACTCGTCACCTACAAGGATTACACGGACTACTGGTCGAACCTTAACTATATGTGATGCGTCGACGTGTGTTTGTAGTGTGTGTGTGTGTGTGTGAGTGTGTCGCCTCCCTGGAGAAACTGAAGAGGTGGGTGATGTGCATGTTCTCTTGACGTGTTGAAGTGACGTCTTTATTAGTGAAGTGAGTTTCAGTGGTGCAGAAGTAAAATGCCTACTGAAAATACCGAAGTGACACGCACCCTGGAAAAAAAAATAAGAGTGACATGCGTATCGTAAATGAGTGACGCACCAATCTAGAGATGCTGAAGTGATTCGCCATATAAGTGAGGTAGAAATGAGATATATGCATCGACGTGTGTTGTGGTGGCCTCCGTGCGTTCACCTCACCAAGATCATTCTAACGCTGAGGAGTGACTGAGTGTCTGGCGAAGATGCAAGAGTGACGAACCAGAAAAGTACGAATAAACGAATTAGTGAAGCTTTTCGTGACATATTACGCCTAAAGACAAACGAGAGAAAAAAAATGCGTAAAAATATAACTAAAAAGAGATGCGTTTACGGAAGACTGATGCGTAACGGTGATTAAAATTGACCTTGTGAACTGAACAGAACACACACATCATCACGCACTACTTACGCATCTTACGCATAGGAACTACCCCCTCCCCCTCCCCCTAAGGCCTGAGCTGTTGTTCTTGTAGTCAGTTGAGAGGAGACAACAAGAGCACCCTTCCATGCAGTGTTGTTGTCAGGTACAGGTGTGGAGGGAAGGTGTGTCTGCTAGTTGTTGTCAGTGAAGAGAAGGTGTATCTGCTAGTAGGCTGTCAGTGAAGGGAAGGTGTGCTAGTTGTTGTCAGGTACAGGTGTGGAGGGAAGGTGTGTCTGCTAGTTGTTGTCAGTGAAGAGAAGGTGTATCTGCTAGTAGGCTGTCAGTGAAGGGAAGGTGTCTGCTAGTAGGCTGTCAGTGAAGGGAAGGTGTGCTAGTTGTTGTCAGATACAGGTGTGGAGGGGAGGTGTCTACTAGTCTAAATGCCTCGTTGGCCAGTTGTAAATATAGGATTACCTTTTTAGATATTTCGTAATACATTCTCATTAGGGTGCAAAACCATCAATGACGTCACCATCCCAAGAGGACCAGTGACGTCATCAGGACACATAAACCTAGTGACGTCACCGACCATAAAACCACCAGTGACGTCACCCTTCAAGAAGAACCCGTGACACCACCAATCAAAAAACAACCAGTGCCGTCATCGCCTAAAAGGACCAGCGACGTCACGACCTTACACAAGCCAGTGACGTCACCAACCCAACCTATCAGTGACGTCACCACTCAACATCGACCAATGGATGCTAACCCATCACACACTTCAGAAATTAACCCACCAATCGGTAACCAGAGCTGACCATAACAAACAAGAACTCTTCCTCAACTTAAGACAGAGGAAACGTAAAAAAAAAAAAAATATAAAAAAAAATGGGTTAAAAAAGCCAGGTGTAGATGAGTAAGACAAAAGGAGTCATCTATCTAAACATATATCTGACTCACATGTATAAACCAGACCTGTCATGTATCTATATATGTAAAATAAAGGAATATTGATATAAATTTACATATCTGACTTGTATATTCTGGAGAGGAAACAAAAACAGACTAATAATAATGTATCACACAATAACGAGTCATCAAGATGTGTCAAGTTTTATGTATATTAGTTCTATAAAAGATCAACTCGCTGGAGGACGACCCATGACGGACGTAACACTGCACCTCCTCATGATATAACGTCTAGGACACTACAGTTCTCCACTGACCCTTGGACTTATATATATGTAACCTAGTCATGATTTATGCTCAGTAGGTGGCCCGTCATTTACTGTTAATGCTCAATATGGGGCCCAATTATAAACAAAGGATTATTATGCTCAGTACGGGGCATAACTATAAACAATAGTATTATGCTCAGTGAGGGGCCTAACTAAAAACAATAGTATTACGCTCAGTACAGGGCATAATTATAAACAACAGAGTATTATGCTCAGTAAGGGGCCTAACTAACAACAATCCAGTATTACGCTCATTAAGGGGCGCAGGTATATCGCATCATGATGCAGCATTTAAGCAGGTGACTTTTAATAACAGAATGTGTGGATGACAGGGCCGGCGCTACCCACGAGGCGAACTAGGCGATCGCCTAGGGCGCCAACATCTGGGGGCGCCACAAATTCAGGGCAAACTTGGATAAAATTAAAAATGAAGGGAAAACTGTGGTGGACACTGTGGTGGAGCCGTGGAGGGTCGGAGCAGAATGTTAGAAGGGGGGGGGGGTCGGAGGGAGGCGAGGGTAGGTAGACGGTAGCCGACTGTGTTTTCTTTTTTAATATTATTCGTTAACCCCCCGGAGGGACTAACCCGGGTCCTTATCTTTGGCGGCCTGGAGAACTGTCGAGCAGTGACCTGAAGACTGACATCTGAGGAACCCTTCTCCCAACCCCACCATCCCCTCCCCTCCCTTACTGCCAGGGCGGCTGAGCCGCCCCTTCCCTGTCTTTGTCGGGATGAGGCAAGGTTACCTGACCTCTGAAGTTTACGTCAAGAATTTATTGACTTAATGTAATAACAATAATAGGTTATTTGCATGGGTGAAGTAATAAAGCCACAAGATGAAAACAATGTAGTCATGGGTTACTGTACCTACATTAGCTTATCAAAACTTTCAAGGGGGCGCACATCTAAAGGCTTGCCTAGGGCGCCAAATCATCTTGCACCGGCCCTGGTGGGTGACGTTCACAAGCTGTACACCTGCGATTTATTGACTAAAATGCTAAATAAAGACTTAAAATTACCCTCATTTTAAATATATGGACGAAAACAAACAAACAAATACATAAATAGCTAGAGAAATAAATAAATAAATAAATAAATAAATCATCCATCGTAAACCTGTTAATTAAGAGGGTAAACACATAAACAGACCTTTAACAATCGGCCATTGAATAAACCAGTCAGGTGCTGCGACTCACCTACACGTGGGGAAGAGAATCGACCCCTGAATCATACCTTAAGTGAACCAGTTTCAAAATCCACCTTTGAGTCACAGCTTTGAGTGGGGCAGTTAGTTACGTTCTCACATCTCCATATCTGGTAAAGTTAACGTACGAGCCTTTGACACTACGGGGAGGGGGAAGGGGCAGGGGGAAGGGTGAGGGGGGAAAGGGTGAGGGGGAAGGGGGAAGGGGGGGTGAGAATAAGTTAAATCAAAGCTCTGCCACTAAATCAGACGGCAGGACGAAGCTTCATTCAGTCCATTCAATCTCCGGGCGTACAGTTCCACCACCATCCCTCCAGCCACTCGCAGGGAGGAACGGCCATCCACTGCAACCCACTCGTAACGTGAGCCATCCAATCCCATCCCTTGCGACACCACCACCACCCGGAGACCTGAGACAGAGAGAGATACAGAAAGAGTAGAGACAGAGAAAGACAGACAGCGAGAGAGATATTGACAGGTCCTCGTTGTGGAGAGATTAGGGATGACCTGAAGACTTGGCCAATGGGAGAGCACTGGATCTCGTCATGTGATATATAACACAAACTCACTCGACCAATCACTGGCCCCGTCCTTCCTTACCAACACAATCTCTTTCAACCAATCGTGAGTCGTCTCTTGTTGTTCTTCTTTACCAACACGTCTCACTCAACCAATCAGGGATCTCGTCTCTTTTTTTTTCCATCGTAGCTCACTCAACCAATCACGGGTCTCGTAAATAACTACAAGCTCATGTCAACCAATCACAGATCTTGTCTCTGGTCACATTCTACCTTGGGATGTATACTGTCCAGTTTCTCTCTGAATATAATTGGAAAATGAATAATTCCACTGAATAATGGATCTGAATAATTTCTACATTTCATTCGTGTTCTCTAGAGAGTCGAGTAAAAAAAACTGGTGTGAACAATTTAGCAGAACAGAAAACTGAACACAGGAGACACACACACACACACACACCAGGAACCCGTCAGTGTGTTAGTAATGTCTCAGGCGATGATGAGGACGAGAAACCCATGAGTTTATATTAAGTAAAACACCTAACTGGTTGACTTACGATAAAACACAATTAACGTAAAAAAAAAAATGTCATCAAAATTACCCTGAGACTGTACCCTAACTAGATACATTTACGCAGAACCAGTCAGGGAAACAGAGTACAGGCAAGGAATTATCCAGACAAATTTCCCTAATGCTCATCCAATAATTATAAGCATTCAGTTAATGTAGAGTCTCAGTGTAAATTTGACGCCATTTTTTTTAGATATTCTTTTGATTTATCTTGACTACTAACATAACTGATCGATGACGTAACGAAGACAATAATCAAAGAACTATGTGTGAGTTACTGGTTAGAATGGTCCCTCTTGAGGTTAACGAGGTTATTATATACTTACAGGGGTTTACAGTGGTTACGATGGTGTGTGTGTGTGTGTGTCAAGGAGGCCAACAAATACTCTTAACATGTTAACTGTGAACACTTCTCATCTAAATATATCACTATATTCAGGTGACTCTCAGACAGACAGACACACAAGGTTAACGTCCCTCCCCCCTACCCAAGACATCATCGCTATACCTATAAGCCCCTGTTAGTCACTCGTTATAAGGTCGAGTCATAGAATTAATGAGAAAAAGAAAACACCTTTGTCATCTCTGGAAGAAAGACAGAAAGAACATACAACAGTGAGGGACAAAGGTTTAAGAGGTCAGGAATAAATCGATGTTATTGTATTTTGGGGGAGCAGCGATGTTGTGATGTTTGGAATTAAAGCTCGTTTTGTTTTTTGTTTTTTGTACAGAAGCATAAATCAAAATCTGACTTTATCTTACAGTGAAACTCTCTATATAACGGGCTTCTCTTTTCATATAGTCCGTTAAATAGAGAGTTCACTGTCCTTTTTTAAACCCTGTAACTGAATCCGTTTTTTTCTTGTTCTTTATGATGGATTTAATGAATTTAAATCCAGGTGAAACACGATGGAATTTTCCCACACGACAACTAATGAAAAATCCACTTTTTTTTACTCAATTATATATATATATATATATATATATATATATATATATATATATATATATATATATATATATATATATATATATATAAACAGTGTGACCCAAAAACAATAACATCGACGTTGTTTTTTCTTTCCCACCCTGTACCGAGGCTTTTTACGAAGAAGCTAAAATACATATCTCATTTTGTATCATACTGTAGGCCTATAATGGTATGCATAATAATAATAATAATTAATAATGTCATGTACCAAAACCAAAGTTACTCGCTTAACCAAGTCTTGAAGCAACAGCCAAAGAAGGAAATAATTTTATTACTTTTTTTATTGTTAATTTTTTATTATTATTTCTAAGGACAATTTTCATAATTTTTTGTGTGTGTGTTAATTAAAGAGTCAGTTTAGGTGGTTAATGTGTGTGTCTATTAACGCCTCTAGAAAACACACACACACACACACACACACACACACACACACACACACACATACATACATACATACATACATACATACACATCACAATACATTGCAAAACACACACACACACACACACACACATACATACATACACATCACAATACATTGCAACACACACACACACACACACACACACACACACACACACACACACACATACATCACAATACATTGCAACAAACACACACACACACACACACACACACACACATACATACACACATACATCACAATACATTGCAACACACACACACACACACACACACACACACACACACACACACACACACACATACATACACACATACATCACAATACATTGCAACACACACACACACACACACACACACACACACACACACACACACACACATACATACACACATACATCACAATACATTGCAACACACACACACACACACACACACACACACACACACACACACACACACACACACACACACACACCATCTTTAAGGAGCCTCCTGAAGCGACTCCTTAAGAAATAAGTCACTTGGAGGATAAAATAAACTTGGTTAGGATGTAAAGTATTTTCCTCAGACTGTGGATACGCCATTTTTGTAAGCCAGA
The DNA here is from genome assembly GCA_958450375.1 of Homarus gammarus. NCBI lineage: Eukaryota > Metazoa > Arthropoda > Malacostraca > Decapoda > Nephropidae > Homarus > Homarus gammarus. Next base: position 5,767,104 of record CAUDMG010000569.1, read on the forward strand.
ATGTATATAATAAAGATGAGAATTCTCTGTCTGTGTGTTTGTCTGTGTCTGTATGTGTGTCTGTTATCCTCCCACCGACAGAAACCTAAGAGTATAATAGAAGGAAATAAAGCAATAAACATAGGAGAATATAAAGAATGAATTAGACATTTAAGAAAGATATGACAAGGAATAAAATGAGAGAAAATAAGAAACAGAAAAAAAGGAAAAAAAAATAGCAACTTAATATATAAAAAATAAAAAAAAAATCCTAAAAATTGAAAAATATCATGAATCTATATATCTCTTAATAAAAATACATAAATTGATATGAAAAAACAGAAATTAATAAATAAAACTACAAAATAAAAAATAAATGATCAAATTGAACAAAATATAACAAAAACAACAATATAAACCCGACGATAAATAGAGCCAAAAATTAAATAATAAATAAAATAACTCTTTCTGAATAATATTTAAACTACGATCAAAATAAATCACCTTGATCATGATATAATACAAAAATATATACACCTGTATATATAATATTTCCTGACAGGTACAAACACTTATTAATATTTGCTTCAGTTATATGACTCATTTAATAATATCCATAAACATTTATTTCAATTTTACGGAACAAGATTATTATTTTTTTAACTGGGATCTATGTATAAATTATAAGCAATTATTAATACTTACTCCTTCAATACTGTATTATGTATCCAATTACTTCTACTATGTATCCAATTACTTCTATGAACATTTATATCTGTAATAATTAATTTATTCACTGATACGTGTGAACATTTATTGAAATATTTGTGAAGAAAAACACCGCCTTTATCCTCTGCTTGAGATCTGAGGCCCTAAAACTATTGACTCCTTGGGCACGGTGGCATTAACCCCTTGAGTACGATGGCATTAACCCCTTGAGTTCGAGGACCTTACAACCATCGTACTCAAGAGGTTAAGGTCATCGTATTCAAGAGGGTTAATCCCATCGTACTCAAGTGGTTAATGTCATCGTACTCAAGTGGTTAATGCCATCGTACTCAAGTGGTTAATGCCATCGTACTCAAGTGGTTAATGTCATCGTACTCAAGTGGTTAATGCC
>CAUDMG010000569.1:5773202-5790702 GCA_958450375.1 Homarus gammarus
GGAGAGAGAAAGAGAAGGAGGGAGGAAAGAGTGCTGGGGAAAAAGGAGAATAGCGAAGAGGAAGGGAAAGAAAGAGGCGAAGGAGGGAAGGAAGGAAGAGTGAAAGAACAAAAGGAAACACTTACCCCTTCACCACCCCTACCCCTCTCCCCTTCCCTATCACCCCTCCCCCTCCCTATCACCCCTCCCCCTCCCTATCACCCCTCCCCTTCCCTATCACCCCTCCCCCTCCCTATCACCCCCTCCCCCCTCAAATGGCCAGCAGTTTTAACAAGCGAGTGGGCCACAATCCCCAGGTTATTACCAACTCAAAATTGAAATCTATTGTGAGCGTCAAGTGGCCAGCCTCACATGGCCTGTCTCACAAGAATCCATTATGGCCAATTTTCCTCTCCACTAAGCCCCGCCCACTTTTGGCTTCCTCAGCAACCATTACAATTCCTGGACGATGATTGGTTGTCGGCGGTATCGGAAAATCCACAGTCCCATGGTGGTGGTTTGTATGTGTTCAGTAGAGTTTGTGGTTTGAAGTGAAATACTGATTGATTGATTGATTGATTGATTGGGGTAATTACATCCCTGGCGGCGCAACAATTTAGGTGAGGATGGCGAAAGAGAGCGCGAGAGCTGATCAATTTTATATCCCTGGCTGATACTGTATATAGGTGTGTGTGTGTGTGTGTGTGTGTGTGTGTGTGTGTTGCTATGCGTTCAATAAAACTGGTAGAATAATAGTTTTGCCCCCCCCCCCCCCCCGCCGGCTACAACCAGGCCCCCAAAACCCTATTTAACGTTACACACAACATTCTCCATCATCAGAAATCTTCAATTACACAAACAGTAATACGCAACATATTTCCGCAAATTACCAAGCTTTTCCCCTGTAACAAACCGCCTTTCAAAAATTCCATTAATATGATACAGAGTAAAACCCAATTTAATGTCGGAAAATAATACTAAAAATAATAATAATAGAAATATATTCATTTTGCCTCAAGGGTTTAAAAGATACACTAAGCTTCGGGTAGTTCACTATATTCAACAACAAATCCGAACGTAATTGGGGGGTAAAAAAAGCAGTGTAACGTCAGACGGCCGCGGGAACACAACACTGTTTACGCCCACCACCAATCAGTGTTGACATTCATTAAAACATCTGATGCCATTGGCTGTATAAGTCAAAGTTTAACAGGAGTGAACAGGTAGCTAGTTAATGCATCAGTGGCCAAGAGTACCATGTGATTTAGTGGAGGAAAAAAAAGGTAAACAGAAAGACAAATATAAACAGAGGAAAACAGACATAAACAGAAGCAAACAGACGATGTCAAACAGATAGGGATAGAAATATACAGAGATGCAAATAGAGTAGAAGACAGTATGACATTGACGTATAGACAGAGAGGGAACGAGAGACAGACAGAAACAAAGAGAGGTAAACCAGGGAAGAAGACAGAAAAAAACAGAGACAGACAGAAAGTCAGCTACCCACAACCAGCACAGTATTAATGACGACAAGACACAATAAGTCACACACACACACACACCACTACCGTCACCTGGTCACTGTCAACAACACATTATAACCTTCCTTTGTTAAGACAACATAAAGCTGATATATTAACCCTTAGGTCAGTGTTCTCTCTCTCTCTCTCTCTCTCTCTCTCTCTCTCTCTCTTTCTCTCTTATTTAAAAAACAAAATAAAATGCAAATTAAAAAAAAAATCTATATATTAACAAAAAAATCACGAGAGAAAATAAACATTGATAAAACTAGTGTCTTCGATGTCACTTTAAGTAATATTCCTAAACGTTATCAAGTTTATTGGAAAAAACAAAGAAATTTCTTGGAAGAAACTCATAAATATTATTAATTCTTAGTTAAATGTTTGTAAATGTTTAAAAAAGATGGGATATAATGAAAGATTTCTTAGAGGATGACGATGGTGTTATTATTATTATTATTATTATTATTATTATTATTAGTAGTAGTAGTAGTAGTAGTAGTAGTATATTATTATTATTATTATTATTATTATTATTATTATTATTATTATTATTATTTTACTGCTATCACTACGACTACTGCTACTACTACTACTACTACTACTAATAATAATAATAATAATAATAATAACACAATAACTAACTTCACTACTCTTATAGCTGCCATCACATATTGTTTCGCTCCTCAGTTCCTACATTAAGACAAAAGACCTTATCAACACAACCATCACAACACTTGTCGTCCAAATTACATACGGTAAAATTCCCGGCCCTTCAGAGTGACAGGACGAGGAGAAAATTACTCACTAGTGGAAGACGGAAAAGAACAGACCTGTCTTTTTTGGGGGGTTGAGGGGTCTGTCTGTCTCTGTCTCTATTTCTGTCCATAAATGCCTCTCTGCTAGGCATTTCTCGAGGCATTTCTTTCTATATTTGTGAGAAACAGAAACGTCTTGTAGATTTATTGCTTCTCCTGTCAAGACGGGAGGGAAATGTTTAGCTCTGTAGTGCTGTGTGTTGTGAGGGAGAGGGAGAGAGGGAGGGAGGGAGGGAGGATGGAGAGGAGAGAAGGAAAACACACACACACACACACACACACACACACACACACACACACACACACACCGCCAGATGGTATAAAAATAGAGACAGCACTTCCCGGGAGGTAAAAATATATAAAGGAAAAAAAAATAGATATATAAAAACAAGAGAAAAACTCCATTAACACATTACGAAGGGAAGGTCTGGCCGGCCACACGATCCTGAGGACTCCTAATGGTGCACCGCGACTGTCTGGGCCATGGTCTGGGCTTTCAGGGGCACCAGAAGGGCTGTCGGAGGCATCGTAAAGGCTGTCAGAACTGTCACTAGTATCAAAGAGGCTGTCAGAGCTGTCACTGATATGAAAGCGGCTGTCAGAGGCATGAAAGAGGTTGTTAGAGCTGTCACTGATATCAAAGAGGCTGTCAGAGCTATCACTAGTATCAAAGAGACTGCCAGAGGTCAGAGGGATCAAAAGCAATATAATGGCGGCTGTCAGTACTATCAACAGTACAACAGACACAGAGTTTGTACAAGAGCAGAGCCGCACCACCAGAGGCATTAAGACCTTCGTCATCATCACACCACTACATCACCACACCACCACACCACACCTCTACACCAACACTACACCACATCACCACCTCTCTACACCACTACATCACCACACCACCACACCACACCTCTACACCAACACTACACCACATCACCACCTCTCTACACCACTACATCACCACACCACAATATCACCACACAACACACACAGAGGCGAAGGCACAAATATTGGCTGGCTGGTGTTATCGGGCGGCCCGGGTCTTGGCATCTTAGGACCGCTGTCTATGTTAATTGTTAGGCCGACCTGGGATGCTGAGGGGCCGTGGTGAGGGGAGGTAGGGAGGACGGAAGGGGAGAGGGAGGGGAAGGGAGGAGAGACAAGGGAAGCAAGAGAGTAAGGAAAGGGTCGTGGAAAGGGTAAGGAGGTTGGGAAGGGAAGGGAGGAGAAGCGAGGTAGGGAAGGGTGGCAAGGAAGGGAAGGGAGTAAGGAAGGAGCCATGGAGAGGGGAAGGAGGATGGTGGAAGGGGAGAGGGAGGGCAAGGAAAGAAGGGGAGACAAGAGAAGCAAGGGAGTAAGGAAAGGGTCGTGGAAAGAGGAAGAGGGATGGAAGGGGAAGGGAAGGTGGAGGTGGCAAGGTTTGGGAAGGGAGTAAGGAAGAGGCCATGGAGAGGAGAAGGAGGATGAAAGAGAAAGGGAGAGGAGGGGAGGAGAGGAAAGGGAGGGGAGGCAAGTGAGCAGAAACTAGAGGGGGGGGGGGAGGTGTCTTCATTTTTTTGAGAGGAAAAAAGAGGAGATGAAGGAAGGTTACAAGAGGAAGGTAGAAACAGAAGAAAGGAAAAGGATAGTAAAGGAAGAATGAAGGAGGAGAGAGAGAGAGAAGTGAGGAGGAAGAAGAGAGGATGATAATAGTGAAGAAAGAATGAAAGAAGAGAACAAGTACAAGGAGAATCTAACATATGCCAAGGTGACCACACATACATACATACATACATACACACATACATACAGAAAACGGAAGGACAGCGTAAGCAACCAATAAAAAACGAGGTATAGACCGAACGAGGGGGCCCCGCTGACCACCCAGTAATGATATCAGTGAAGGGAAATTCCCCTCATCAGCTGACAGTTATGGCCGGTGTTTTATGTCCGTCTCGCCCGAAGATGTGTTCTTAAGGAGACGTAGATCCCGCGGTAGTTTGTCTGTCTACGCTTGCAAACAGACAGATACAGACAGACAAGGAAGAGAGGAAGACTGAAAGACACAGACAGTAACAGAGAAACAGCTAAAAACACAGAGGAAGAAAGACAGCCAGAAGGAGACAGACAGACAGAGGAATAGAGGCAGGCACAGACAGTCAGAAAGACAGTCAGCCAAAAACACAAACAGACCGAGAGAGAAAGACTAACAGACACAAAAACACAGAAAAATAGAGAATATGAGAAACAGACAGACAGACAGAAATAGAAAGATAAGCAGAGGCAGAAATATAGATATATATAGATCGACACAAACTATGTCTTATATTGCTTCCATCCACTTACCAGATTACAAAACTGTATATCAAAAAATTCTATCCAGTAAAAAATATACACATGTGATAAACTTAGCAACACTCTCATGCAGATTTTTACACACACACACACACACACACACACACACACACACACACACACACACACACACACAAAGTTTCATAATCCAGATGATATTAAATGTGTTTATGAGGTGCCATTAAGAGTATGCTGAGGCTCCCACTATAGGCTCAGCCAAGTCAATATTATTACTGTTGTTGAATTTGTATCTGTAGTTTTCTGGCTAAATATGCATGATGTTTCAATATCAAAACGTCAGTATCATACAGAAAGACAGACATACAGACAGGCAATACGACAGACGGAAAGACAGACAAACAGACAGGCGATACGCAGACAGAAAGAAAGATAGAGTCACACAAACTGTTAGGTAGACAGGTAGACAAAGACAGACAGATGAACGGATTCAGAGAGACAAACAGGCAAACAAGACAAATAGACTGACAGAAAAATAAAGACGGGAAGACAAAAAGACAGACTGGTAAATAAACAAAGACAGAAACACAGACACAGATATACAACAGAAGGAAAGACAGAGAGATAAAATCCTTTGTTTTTCATCCTTTCATGTTTTGACAAATTATCCTGGCTCTCTCTCTCTCTCTCTCTCTCTCTCTCTCTCTCTCTCTCAAGGAGCGTAAGACAGACAGACAAGCATACCAGCTGAACAATGGTAAATGATACAGTTTCAGTTTCTCGCACAAAAAACAAGACCCCGAGTAAAGTTATTATGAGTGTCAACACAAGATGGTGTCATGGGGGGCACACACACACACACACACACACACACACACACACACACACACACACACACACACACACACACACACAAGAGTTAACGAGCTGTATAACGCAGTGTCAAGGAATAATCCAAGACCACCGGACAACTCGCCAACTGCACTGGCTAACCCCGAACACGATCCGTAAATTGATTAACATTCAGGTTCTCAATCACTGCTGTGGGTAGACAGAGGCAAATGGTGTACAGTAACTTGCTCACGGTTTCATCCTTCCTGGGACCACGCGCTTGTGAGGCGAGCAAGCTGACCACTACATACAAACATCTATACATACATACTTACATACATACATACATATATACATAGACGCCAATAATCTCTCTCTCTCTCTCTCTCTCTCTCACACACACACACACATACGGATCTCATTTACGTTCAGTGACAAAAACAGAATATTCAGGGAAGTGACACACCATCTGACATTACTAACACGACACCTCTCACCCTCTCCCCGGGGCCCCTCCTTCACCTCTCCCTTTCTCTCCCTCTTTACCCCACCTCTCCCTGACACTTCTCACCATCCTTCCGTGCTTCGCTCCCTAATCCCTCTTCACTCCATCTTCTCCCCCTCCTCTCCCATCCCATTTCTCCCCATATCCCCTTTCCTCCTCTCTCTTCTCCCTCCCTACTCACACTTCCTCCTACAATTCTCTCCCCCCCCTCCCCTCCCTACTCACTCCCTCCTACCACCCCCCCCACCTCCTCCCCTCCCCTACGTGAATATTTGTGCCAATAGAAATATTTCCCAATTATCCAGACAACCTGAAATATTTCCCAATTACAGAGACACCGGGGGATATTTCTCAATTACACAGACATCTTGAAATGTTTCCCAATTACAGACTACAGCCATCTAGTAGCGGATGATCAAAGGAAATGATACAGCAGTGTGTGTGTGTGGTTGTACCTGTACTCATGCCAGTACTCGTATCTGTCTTTGTACCTGTAACTGTATTTTACTAGTAAGCATACCTGTAACTATAACTGTACCTGCACTTGGAACTGTATCCGTACCTGTATTTGTATCTGTACCTGTAACTGTTCTCCCACATTACATACTTCCTTGTAACTTTTCTAATGCAAAAACAAATAAATAAATAAATAAATATATGACATAAGTTAGAACTAATACACCGAGAAGTAGATCAGTAAAAGAATAATTAAACTGTAATATAATCTGTCTGTCTGTCTATCTATCTGACAACAAACTACTGATAGGGATGCGGTCTAGAGCACCAGTGTACGGTGACGGATGCCAGTGTACGACCGTGGGTGCCAGTGTACGGCCGTGGGTGCCAGCGTACGGCCATGGGTGCCAGTGTACGGCCGCGGGTGCCAGTGTACGGCCGTGGGTGCCAGTGTACGGCCGTGGGTGCCAGCGTACGGCCATGGGTGCTAGTGTACGGCCGCAGGTGCCAGTGTACGGCCGTGGGTGCCAGTGTACGGCCATGGGTGCCAGTCTACGGCCGTGGGTGCCAGTGTACGGCCGCAGGTGCCAGTGTACGGCCGCGGGTGCCATTGTACGGCCGCGGGTGCCAGTGTACGGCCGCGGATGCCAGTGTACGGCCGTGGGTGCCAGTGTACGGCCGTGGGTGCCAGCGTACGGCCATAGGTGCCAGAGTACGGCCGCAGGTGCCAGTGTACGGCCACGGTAGCCATTGTACGGCTGCGGGTGCCAGTGTACGGCCGTGGGTGCCAGCGTACGACCATGGGTGCCAGTCTACGGCCGTGGGTGCCAGTGTACGGCCATGGGTGCCAGTCTACGGCCGTGGGTGCCAGTGTACGGCCGCGGGTGCCAGTGTACGGCCGTGAGTACCAGTGTACGGCCAAGGGTGCTAGTGTACGGCCGTGAGTACCAGTGTACGGCCATGGGTGCCAGCGTACGGCCATGGGTGCCAGTCTACGGCCGTGGGTGCCAGTGTTCGGTCATGGGTGCCAATCTACGGCCGTGGGTGCCAGTGTAAGGTGACCCCAGGAAGATGCCGTCACCTCCGTCACCCCTCCCTCATTTGTCCACGACCTGCCTCATGGATTTATGCTTCCGGTGATGGAGGGGGGTGAGGGGGGAGAGGGGGAGGGTGAGGAGGGAGAGGGGGGAGGGTGATGGTGAGGGGGGAGAGGGGGGGAGGGGAGGGTGAGGGGGAGAGGGGGAGGGGAGGGTGAGGGGGAGAGGGGGAGGGTGAGGGGGTGACAGGGGGGAAGGGGAGGGTGAGCGGGAGAGGGGGGGAGGGGAGGGTGAGGGGGAGAGGGGGGGGCGGGGCGGGTGAGGGAGTATGGAGATTAGGGAGAAGGGGAGGGAGAGGAGAGAAAAGGAGGGTAAGGGAGTATGGAAATTGAGAGAGAGAGAGAGAGAGAGAGAGAGAGAGAGAGAGAGAGAGAGAGAGAGAGAGAGAGAGAGAGAGAGAGAGAGAGAGAATTAGTTAGTACTCGGTTATTCCAAGGATTTATGTTTCCCGTGGGCAATGAGGGGGGAGGGTGAGGGGGAGGGGGAGGGGGAGGGGGGAGGGGTTGATATAGAGAGGAAGGGTTGTTGTGGGGTGGAGGCGACATGGTATATTGGGTGCTGGGTGTGTGGGAGGGGTGGGGGTGATACACGGTGGGTGAGGGGTGGGTGAGGAGACGGGGGTGATATTTTAAATGTGGGGGAAGGGGGAAAGGGGGAATAATTATGAGGAGGGTCTTTCCAATAACCCCCCCCCCCCCCCCCCCCATACACACACAGTAAATTAATTACAAACACAGACATTTTCAAAGTGTTAATATCCGATAAAGTCTTGTTAAAAGGTAAGTCACTTTTAGAGTAAGACTGATTCACACATAAGAAAATCTAGAATAAATTAATTGGCTCACGAGAAAATTAATATCCTTCCTTTAAGAAATACAAAGAAAGAATATTCCCAATTTCCCCATCCTAAACTTCTTCCCAAAGTCTTACAGAGAAAAACAAATCCCTTGGGGTCCCGGAAGGAAGGCATCGGTGCCATTAAAACTCACACACACATCTTTGTCATATAAAAAAATGTAACAAGCTGGAAGTCTGCGTGTGTGTGTGTGTGTGTGTGTGCTAGGAGTTTGAGGTGACAGTGGGTGTGACGATAGTGTTTTGATAAGTGAATAGTGGATATCGTTTGTATTAGTACTAGCAGAAACTCATGATTATAATGTTTACTTTCTCCACACACACACACACACACACACACGCACACACGCACGCACGCACGCACGCACGCACGCACGCACACACACACACACACACACACACACACACACACACACACACACACACACACAGCTCAGAAGTTGAAAGTCCCAACCTGATAATACTGAACATTGGAGCCCACACACACGCTAAATATGAAATCATCTGCTGTAACCAACCTAATTAAACCAACTTGGCTGTAACACACACAAGAGCTTCTAAATACAGAATGTTATGCCCCAATTATCTCCAAACAAACCCCCCTGAACTGATCACTTAAGATAGGAATATTGAAATTAGTTGTCAAAACTTAGCCCGGGGCGTGTTTACCTCCTGAAGGCTTATTGTTGATCAATATTGCATGACGCTCTGCTAATTAGTTAGTAACTTTGGTGTGTGTGGCGGGGTGGGTGGATGGCTCTCTCTCTCTCTCTCTCTCTCTCTCTCTCTCTCTCTCTCTCTCTCTCTCTCTCTCTCTCTTAAGAGTGCATATCCTCGTCTTGAACACATCACATCCCTCCCCACACACTCCTCCTCCTCCTCTTTGTCTTCCTCTTCCCTCCTCCATCTTCGCGTCTTCCTTTCCATCTTCCTCCTCTTCTCCACCACCTGCCTTACTGCATCATCAACATTGTAACTGCTACATTTAATCAGGAGTACTTAAAGATATTCTAGTAGTTTATCCCCAAAAGTTTGTTTGTCCACACTGGTTCGTCCTCGATTATAATTTGCCGCTAAATTAAATATGACCTACAGTATTACCCCCCCCCCCCCCCCCGTGTGTGAACCTCTATCCTGTGTGGCAGTAAGCAGATTAAGCAAATTTGTACCATAATCATCCTCATAAAGATGCTAAACTAAAGCTCCTCCTCTTCTTCCTCCAACACCGCCATCACCACCTTTTCCACCACCTCCTATCCCTCCACCACCTCCTCCATCACTTACTCCACTACCTCCTCCACCTCTTCCTCCCGGACAGGACAGCCGTGTTGTTGTTCCAGGAGACACACACAATAGGGGCTCCTTAGGCAGTGTTGAGGACAAAGGGGTGAGGAGTGACCGTCTGGGTGTTAATCACAGCACATCCCCGTGTGAAGGTGGGGAGTGAGGGAGTGGGGGGAGAGAGAGGGAGTGAGTGGGAAGGTGGGGAAAGAAGGGGGATGGGGAGGAAGAGAGAGAGTGGGGAGTGAGGGAGTGGGAAGAGGGGGGTGGGGAGAAACTGGGCGAGGAGGAAGAAAAGAGTGGGAAGGTATAAAGAGAGGGAAACTGGGAGAAGGGGTGAGGGACGAATGAAGAGAGAGAGAGAGAGAGAGAGAGAGAGAGAGAGAGAGAGAGAGAGAGAGAGAGAGAGAGAGAGAGAGAGAGAGAGAGAGAGAGAGATGAATTGGCGAAAAGAAAGGTGAAGAGAAAGAGAGATCAAGGGAAGAAGAGGGAGGAAAGGAAGGAGAGACAGGTATGAATAAAAAGGGAAGTAGAAAGGAAAATGAAAAGAGAGAGAAAGAAAGTGAGAGAAAGGCAAAGAAAAACAGGGCAGATAAACAGAAGCAGGAAGAGAATGTGTCTGCGAGTGAGTGAGTGTTTGTGTAAGAGGATGAGTGTGGAAAAAAGTGTGTGTGTGTGTGTGTGTGTGTGTGTGTGTGTGTGTGTGTGTGTGAGTGTGTGTGTGTGAGTGAGTGAGTGAGTGAGTATAATTATGTGTTTCCTCCGTATCTTAAGCGAAAAATAAAATGGCATTGATAATAATTATACGTTCAGGAGCTCTTGATTAAACTCCCAGGATTATCATTGATATTACTATAATCACTTCTGTTATTACCATCATTCTCATTATTATTATGATTATTATTGTCATTATTACTGTTATTATGATCTTTATTCTTAGTGAAACAAATTCCACGAGTATATTTATCACCATTTAGTAATAAGAAGAAATGTTTTTTGTTGTACACTGTGTCATTGAGAAAAAAATATAACAAGAAGCACAATAATAATAATCATTCGCTTCCATTACCTCAAGAGGCAGTCATGGGTAGGAAACCGTCAAGGTAAATGACCAATTAAAGAAAGCCTATTACAGGAACTAGTTGGCAGTTTTTATGTTGGGTGAAGACAACTGTTGGAGTCATCAGCGGACGCCATTTAGAAGGAGACGAAACTGCTCTAAAACTTTTTCATTTAAAGTTTTGATTCCAGGCAAAGAGACGTCACTTTCCACTCTCCTCCACAAGTTACAGTAGGTAGATAGGTGAGTAGGTAGCTATCGGTCTGTCTGTCTGTCTGTCTGTCTGTCTATACGCTTAAGTTTACTTCACGAATACTTACACTCAGTGACGACCTGCAGAAGTATGTAGGTCAGGTAAAACTTTGTCTTGAAGTTTTGTTTCCAGCCATGACACGACACTCTTAACTCCCACACTCTCTCCTAAGTTAAGTCGCCTGATGCACATTTTATCGTCTCTCTTGGCTACAAACCTCCTACTTATGCTTTCCGTATACAATTATGGTTGACATCGTGTGTGTAAGAAATAATAATAATGGTAAAAAATAAAAATGAAAAAATAAAATAGCCGCAAAACAAAGTATGTAAATATAAACCCATCGTAACCAGTCATATTTTCAGGAGGACAAAAGTAGCAATATAGTTTTATCATTAAACCAAAAAATAAATATAGATTATCTTCATCTGAAAAAAACCATTCATGATCCTTACCTTAATCTAAAATAAACTTTATATTTAAGTAAAAGAAAACTGAAAATAATGTTACGTTTTGTGTTGAAATACATATGTGTTTTGTGTACACCAGTAAAAAATATTTGTGTTGCATTGAAAAAAAAAAAGATAAAATTTAATCTTTATCTTAAATAAACTTGATATGTGTGGTGAAAAGAAATAAATATATATATATACTTCATCTGCACCTGAAAAAAGTTCCATTTGTATTGTACTAAAATACATAAACCTTACCTTCCCTATTGTAATAATTTCTTGCATCTCTAAAACAGATAATGAGTATTTACCTTGTACTGTCGTTTCCACCTGTAAAGAAATAAACCAGTGTTAGATACAAGGATTTATCGAGCACATTAAATAAACTCTCTCTCTCTCTCTCTCTCTCTCTCTCTCTCTCTCTCTCTCTCTCTCTCTCTCTCAAGCACATTTCGACTACCAATGACTCTTACCCCTGAAAATTTCTAAAAAAAAAAAAAAAAATACTGTTTTGTTCACATATAATTAAATGATAAATTAACAATAATGCCCAAAATCGACTATTAATTAACATCACTGATTACTTCACGTCAATATTATAGGTACCAAAGGCCTAACGTCAATGATGATGATGACTACAACGATGACGACGACCCTACGGATGAGGACGACGACTCCCGGATCACAACAATCGCTGTCCGCTTCCCCCCAAAACACACGAAATAAAAACAAGACAGTGAAAAGAGAAGAAAAATCTAAACAGCCCACAAATCTGGAAGTCGTGAAAGTCTTCCTCCGCTGACTTCTTACTCGAGGAGGGGGGAGGAGAAGGGATAGAGGAGGAGGAGGAGGAGGGAGAAGGGATAGAGGAGGAGGCGGGACAAGGGATGGAGGGGGAGAAGGAGGAGGGACAAGGGATGGAGAGGGAGAAGGAAGAGGGACAAGGGATGGAGGGGGAGAAGGAGGAGGGACAAGGGATGGAGGGGGAGAAGGAGGAGGGATAAGGGATGGAGGGGGAGGAGGAGGAGGGACAAGGGATGGAGGGGGAGGAGGAGGAGGGACAAGGGATGGAGGGGGAGGCGGGACAAGGGATGGAGGGGGAGGAGGAGGAGGGATAAGGGATGGAGGGTGGAGGAGGAGGAAGGACAAGGGATGGAGGGGGAGAAGGAGGAAGGACAAGGGATGGAGGGGGAGAAGGAGGAAGGACAAGTGTTGGAGGGGGAGAAGGAGGAGGGACAAGGGATGGAGGGGGAGAAGAAGGAGGGACAAGGGATGGAGGGGGAGAAGAAGGAGGGACAAGGGATGGAGGGGGAGAAGAAGGAGGGACAAGGGATGGAGGGGGAGGAGGAGGAGGGACAAGGGATGGAGGGGGAGGAGGAGGAGGGACAAGGGATGGAGGGGGAGAAGGAGGAGGGACAAGGGATGGAGGGGGAGAAGAAGGAGGGACAAGGGATGGAGGGGGAGGAGGAGGAGGGACAAGGGATGGAGGGGGAGGAGGAGGAGGGACAAGGGATGGAGGGGGAGAAGGAGGAGGGACAAGGGATGGAGGGGGAGGAGGAGGAGGGACAAGAGATGGAGGGGGAGAAGGAGGAAGGACAAGGGATGGAGGGGAAGGGGGAAGAGGGACAGAAAGTATGGACGAGGAGGAGGAGGAGGAGGGAGAGAAGGAGGACCTATGCTTATTTCACCTAATGTTAAATGGAGGAGTTAAATTATGTTAAGTTACGTTAAGGTTAGTTTAGGTTAGGTTAGGTTAGGTTAGGTTAGGTTTCAGGGGAACAAGATCATCGACCCCTAAACCATCAGCAGTTAGATATGGGGCCTAACTAACTCAGATATGGTAGATACTTTTGACTTAGGATAGGTAATAAAATGGTGGTGAACGCATGGCTGTATGACCGTGAGGGGAAGTTGTACAGTAGGCCATTACAAGAAAAAAAAAGTAGCCATATTAGTAAGAACAATGGTATACGGTCATAACATACAGACAAACAACCCTTAAAACATTATAACCAGACAACTGTTTTCACCTACGAGAGACGACTGGACAAAATACTGTTAGATATAAATGTCTAAATTACTTTCCGCGTCATTTAACTACACATTCGTATCGTTAAAACTACACCGTGTATATTATTAAAACTAGTACAAAAGCTGCATTGGCATAAACAAAAATCGCCAGGGAAGAGCCAGCGGCAACGGGACAAATGAGAAACACAGAATGATGAAATTTACACAAACAAAATCTCACCTTTTTAATGTCTTTCCTGTGTGCTGTTCTGTTTATTAAAATGATACATGAGACTGTGTTAAAAAAAGTATATTGTATGTATAAGTTTAGATGCTGATAAAACACAATATTTTAATTACTGTAAAAAACAAACAACTATGTATTATCAAAATGTATTAAGGTTTGTTTGCTATTGTTGTATCTTCCTTGTAAATAAAAACAACACAGTCTAATGGTTCTTTTTACCTACTAATTAATGATGATCTACCTGTATACGTCTACCTGCGTCAATTAGCCCAATATTCGTGTGTATGTGTGTGTGTGTGTGTGCGTTTTCCTGTCATGTGCTTCCATTACTGGCTGTTATTTTTACACCCCAAAATGCAAGTGTTGGTAAGTAAAAGCTGTAGTCCTCCTTCCTACACTACACTATCCCACACTACACCACACCACACTACACTACACTCTGACCGACGCCACCTGTGAATCCTTTATAGCTAAGGTTCAAAGGCTTCACTCCCGGTTAAAAACTCCACCTGCTGTAATATCCATGAAATACTCTGCCTGAACTTGAATCCCAAACAGTCAACCAAATAGAAGATAAATTGATGAAGACTGATAGAGGTGGCATCACTGTAAGATCTGTAATGACGTCAATTACCTCACCATTTGTTTACTTATCAGCGCCATCTATTGAGGGAAAGAAAAGAGAAACCTATTAATAACCGGAGTCGGAACCTAAACCTAAACCTAAACCTAACCTAACCTAACCTAACCTAAACCTAAACCTAACCTAACCTATCACTAATCGTACCAAAGTTAACTTACACTAACCTAACTTAAATTATTTTATATTTAATCAGAGATGGTTTAGGGTTAGGTTATGTTAGGTTATGTTAGGTTAGGTTAGGTTAGGTAAGGCTAGGTTAGGTAAGGCTAGGTTAGGTTAGGTTAGGTTAGGTTAGGTTAGGTTAGGTAAGGCTAGGTTAGGTTAGGTTATCGGGATTGACTTAGGAGGGGAGAGGAGAGGGAAGGAGGGGAGGGAGGGGTAACCCACTTATGTATTGTATAACTTGTATTCTGTTATACATATTTCACCCATTTTTTTCATTCTGGTTCACTGGTTATTAATTTATCTATTGTAAAACTGATACAGGTGCGGCCTATCCTATAATTGGACTATACCTGCCCATTGTCAGCGTTAAATAATAATAGTTGAAACAGGGAAAAAATATGTATGTATGTATGTATGTATGTATGTATGTATGTATTTTGTCTTTATCTATCTATCTATCTATCTATCTATCTATCTATCTCAGCAGTCTCTCAACTTCCGGGTCGTCTTATGAAAGGACGTCGTCAAGGTAACCCGGACTTACCTCCTGTGTACCTCCCCCTTAGGGTTAGAAAAGACACACACACACACACACACACACCGTCTCTCTGCCTGGTGAGTGTAGGTATGGACGCCTTTAATGATGAACAATGTATCCAGTCCCATCAAAGAAAGAAAGAAAGAAAGAAAGAAAGAAAGAAAGAAAGAAAAATATTGTTGTGTGGTCAGCCTCACTATGTCATACATATTGGTAAGTCAATACCACAGACTAACCACCCAGACCACCACCATACCCTCCCTCCCTCCATCCCTCCCACACTCCTCTTCCTCCCACACACCCCCCTTCCTTCCCTACCTCCCACCCACCCTCCCCCCCTTCCTTCCCTACCTCCCACCCCCCTTCCTTCCCTACCTCCCCCCCCTCCCTCCCACCCCCCCCTTCCTTCCCTACCTCCCACCCACCCTCCCCCCCTCCCTCTGCTCGACCACTGGGGGCAGCACACACAAGGGTAAATAATGCGAATTCATTCCTGTTCCTGTATGGGTTAACACTGTATCCGAACCTGTAACCCACTGTATCCGAACCTGTAACCCACTGTATCCGAACCTGTACCCAATTGTGTATTTTTATGACTGTAATTCTGTTTTTTTCTTACCTGTATCTGTATCTATCGTGTTTTAAGCACCTTTACCGACTCCCAACTGTACCTTAATTAACATGTATTTCTTATGTACTTCTAAAAAAATATGTATTTATTTATGTCTCTGAAAATGTGTCTGTTTATGTATCTGTAACTAAATATGTGTGTTTATATAATTATGTACCTGATTCTACCTGGTGGCGGTGGTGGTTGGTAGTAGTGGTGGTAATGGTGGAGGTAAAAAGTGGTGGTAGTGGTGGTGGTAGTAGTGGTGGTGGTAATGGTGGTAGTATTGGTAGTAGTAACAGTGTTGGTGGTAGTGGTTGTGTTGGTGGTAGTGGTGGTGGTAGTGGTTGTGGTGGTGGTAATAGTGGTAGTAGTGGTGGTGGTGGTAATGGTGTTAGTAGTAGAGGTAGTATTGGAGGTATTAGTGGTGGTAATGGTGGTAGTATTGGTAGTAGTAACAGTGTTGGTGGTAGTGGTTGTGTTGGTGGTAGTGGTGGTGGTAGTGGTTGTGGTGGTGGTAATAGTGGTAGTAGTGGTGGTGGTGGTAATGGTGTTAGTAGTAGAGGTAGTATTGGAGGTATTAGTGGTGGTAGTGGTGGTAATGGTGGTAGTATTGGTAGTAGTAACAGTGTTGATGGTAGTGGTTGTGTTGGTGGTAGTGGTGGTGGTAGTGGTTGTGTTGGTGGTAGTGGTGGTGGTAGTGGTTGTGGTGGCGGTAATGGTGGTAGTATTGGTGGTAGTAACAGTGGTGGTGGTAGTGGTTGTGTTGGTGGTAGTGGTGGTGGTAGTGGTTGTGGTGGTGGTAATGGTGGTAGTATTGGTAGTAGTAACAGTGGTGGTGGTAGTGGTTGTGTTGGTGGTAGTGGTGGTGGTAGTGGTTGTGGTGGTGGTAGTGGTGGTAGTACTGGTAGTAGTAACAGTGGTGGTGGTAGTGGTTGTTTTGGTGGTGGTAGTGGTGGTGGTAGTGGTTGTGGTGGCGGTAATGGTGGTAGTATTGGTAGTAGTAACAGTGGTGGTGGTAGTGGTTGTTTTGGTGGTAGTGGATGGTGGTAGTGGTGTGGCTATCTTAAGAAACACAGTACCGGTATTTCTGGTGTATTGATTATCAGGTGTTGGGTCATTGTGCAGGTATATGGATCCAACCGGCCAACCCACCCGGCCAACCCACCCGGCCACCCACCCGGCCAACCCACCTGGCCCACGGACACGACAACCCGGGGGCTGAAATACCTATAGCGAGGTATAATTGTAGGTTATTTCTTAAACATAGTGGAAAATTATCTATTGGAAATTGATAGATGAGAGAGAAAGAGAGAGAGGGAACGTTTTCAGATGAACGATACCGGACAGGCGAAGGAACAACAGCTGAACGGTGACAGACGACTGAACGGACAGACGGATGAATTGACGAACGGAAACATAATCTCTGTGACCTTTGACCGAGACAGACAGACAGACAGATACACAAGAAATAACATCATAATTTTCTGGGGCCCAAAATTCATTACTCAACGTCAGCCCTTTACTTCCTGTCAATTACCAGCAATTTTCCTCTATTCCATCTTTATCAGAATTTTCTTATTCCTCCTTATTCTCCTCATTCTCCTCCTCTTATTCCTACCTATCCTCTCTCTCTCTCTCCTCCTCCTCTTTCTTTCCTCCCTCCCCTCCTTCTCCTTTTCTCCCTGCTACTCTTCTTATCTATCATCCCTCTGCTCTTCTTTCATCTATTTTTCTCTCCTCCTTCTTCGCTTTCCCCTCCTCTTTCTTCTTCTTCTATTTTACCTCTTCCTCTTTCCTTTCCCCTCCTCCTCTCCAGCTTCACTCTCCTTCTCCTCCTCCTTCACTGTCTTCTTCAGCCATCATCATCTATTCCTTTCTTCATCAT
>CAUDMG010000569.1:5793202-5803202 GCA_958450375.1 Homarus gammarus
ACTTGTTAGTACATAAACACACACATACATACACGCTCACTGCTAAAACATACACACACACAGACACACCTACTGCAGTGCACTTAGCTAAATACCCTGCACTACATCGCCTCAACGTGTCTCGCTGTCCACTCCCAGACACTCTACTTAAGGCGTCTGTTATGGTGACTCACACAGCAGCCAAGGTCCACAGTCTCCAAAAGTTTCTACCTAGAAACCCCCATTACCATAACTCGGGATAACGCGGGATAAATCGGATAACTATAACTCGGGATAACTCAGGATAACTCGGTATAATTTAGGATAACTCGGGATAACTCAGGATAATTCGGGATAACTCAGGATAATTCGGGATAATTCAGGATAACTCGGGATAACCATAACTCAGGATAACCAAGTCTCAGTAAAATTCCTCCGCCATTTTAACTTTCATCTTTGTATTATAAATTAAGTGAACCAATTAGAATCTTTCTGAGTTATCCAGTTGGAAGGGAAAAAATTCAACTTAAGAATCTTTGAGAATTTACTTTCTTGTCTGGGCTTAAGTGCCTTAGTTGTAGATCCCGTCTCGCGTCCTAGAATTAAGACAAAAAACAAAACAAAATGAAAACGTAAGATTGTCTGAGAATCTGTACTTTGTGTCGTAACTTAAATTGACCTAGTTAAAATACTTCCCCCACATGTTGTTTTAATAGTGGGAAAAAAAAACTAGCGTAAGAGCCGTTGAGAATCCATACTTAAATTTGTCGTGGGTTAAGTAAGTCACACAGGGAGCCAAGACTCAACGGTTCGTAATATGAATTTTGTCGTAAGTTGTGGAAGAGGGAAGGAGGAGGAGGGGGAGGAGGAGGAGGGGAAAGGAAGGGGAGGAGGAGGAGGAGGGGAAAGGAAGGGGAGGGGGAGAAGGAGGAGGAGGAGGAAGGGAAGGGGGAGGAAGAAGAGGAGGATATGGAATAAGAATAAGAAAAGAGGAATAAGAGAAAGAATAAACTAGAGGAAAGAAGAACAGAAAGAATTAGCAATGATTGAAAGTAAAGAGAGAGAAAGAAGCAGAGGAGATGATGATGATGATGATTTAACCCTTTGATGATTATGATGATTTAACCCTTTGACTACGATGACTTAACCTTTTCACTATGATGATTTAACCCTTCAGGACCACAAAGGGTTAATACTGTATAGGGCGTTGCTCCTTCACATCACTTTACACCTTATACTGTTAATTCGTGTTATATACCTGTACTTATTATCCCTCCTCGGTCAAGCTAATTAATCACCTGGATAAGCTGTAAGACATCAATCATTTACATTCTACCTGTTCTGGGTCACTCTAACTTACACATCACCTGGACAAACTAAAAAAAACATCAATCATCAACATTCCTCAACATTCTTCTTCCTCTTATTATTTCTCTCATGAAAATAAAACAATAAAAATACCCCCCCCCCCCCCAAAAAAAAAAAAAAATACCATATAAAAACAGGCCCCAAAAATATTATTATATGTCTAAATATTTATCTTTCGAAATAAATCACACACAAAAAATTATCCTCTATACCACATGAAAAAAAAAAATAGTAATGCCCTCAAAAACATTTCCTGTAGCTACTGTAGTCCATTAAACAACACATCGCAATAAACAACTACAAAAAAACATTATATTTATCTTTACAAATACTAAAAAAAAAAAAAAAATCGTACGATACTTTATGAAAAAAACTAATATATGAATGTGGTTAAAATAATCTAATATACCCAATTATACTTTAGACTTTTCAACTAAAATATAATTGTTTTGTTTTTTAAATATTACAATATATATGAGTTTGTGTTTACTGGACTAATGTGTGTGGAATTAATGAACTATATATGGCCACTACTGTTTAAAAAAGGACCATTAGTATATGACTCATGGAGTAATTCACATTTTATATATATATGATAAAACTCTTTCAAAATAGATATAGAAAGATAGATTAAATATAAATAGACAGATAGATAGACAGAAAGACAGATAGATAGATTAAAAATAAATAGATAGATAAAAATATATACATAGACAGAAAAGATAGATTTATAGATGGACAGATTAAAAATAAATAAGTAAATAAATTAATACATAAATAAATAAACCCCGAACTATGTACTGTATGTCGTCCCAAATAATAAAAAAATAATAATAAAATAAAAAATAAGAAAATCTTTCCTGTGGACAAAATATGCCGTCATAAACTTGGTGACTACAGGCAGTGGGGGGGAAAATTTTATGTAAACATGCTGCTAATGCCTTGGGAGGAGACTTGGGACCGTCGCTGCCATGTTTACGATGTGCATATTTACCCCAGCTGATGTATGGGTCGTCGTCGCCCCCCCCCCTCCCAACCCCCACCACCCACCCTTCTCGGCCTGTGTGTGTTGGGGAGATTATAATTGTATAATCCAGGTTCTATCAGAGAGAAAGAGAGAGAGAGAGGCAGGGAGGAAGAAAGAAAGAATAACAGGAAGATAGAGAGAGAGAGAGCGAGAGAGAGAGAGATTAATGCATCCTCGTTTTTCTCATTACACTTCATCATTGCTTCCTGTGTGTGTGTGTGTGTGTGTGTGTGTGTGTGTGTGTGTGTGTGTGTGTGTGTGTGTGTGTGTGTTTCTAAAATTATAAAATGTGTCTCTTGTTTATGATACAGTAAATTGTACATGATAAAATTTAAAGCATCGAAAACAAGGTCTGAGTGTACGTAATGTATGTATGTATTTATGTATGTATGTATGAATGTATGTGTATGCTAATTTCAACTTCCAGATCAGGATATCAATATGCATAGACATCAACAATGTATACAGTATCTACACACATTAATACATATACATATCTTAGCGCATCCCCCCAGGCACAATGTATGTATACCCCACACAACAAAACGTATACATATCTCAGTTCCAGGTATTCGTATTCATTTACACAACAGGTATGAATATTTATGTCAATCTGCATTTATAATAACTATGTCGGATCAACTGAAGATTAAACACCCTGTAGTAAATCTATATCCTAACCTAACCTAACCTAATCTAACCCCACTGATAGCTGTAGGCCAAGGGTAATTAATTATCCATCAGGTGAAATAAGCTAGGGGGGGGGGGGTAAGCTTCAGGTGGTCTAATACACCTCTACTCATTAACCTGTCTGTGGGTCTATGTAAACGGGAACATCAACGCCATACACCTATTTCCTGGTCTCGTGTTTATGGTGTGTATTGGTGGTATCTCGTGGGTGGTGGTGTCTCGTGGGTGGTGGTGTCTCGTGGGTGGTGGTGTCTCGTGTGGTGGGTGATATCTCGTTGGGGGCGGCGTCTCGTGGGGGATGAAATCTTGTCGGCATCTCGTGGGAGAGGAGGGGGCGGCATCTCGTGAAGGGCGGCGGCATCTCGTGAGAGGGAAGGAGGGTGACATCTCGTGAGGGGCGGCGGCATCTCATGGGGGGAGGGCTGGCATCTCGTGAGGGGCGGCGGCATCTCATGGGGGGAGGGATGGCATCTCGTGAGGGGCGGCGGCATCTCGTGAGAGGGAAGGAGGGTGACATCTCGTGAGGGGCGGCGGCATCTCATGGGGGGAGGGATGGCATCTCGTGAGGGGCGGCGGCATCTCATGGGGGGAGGGATGGCATCTCGTGAGGGGCGGCGGCATCTCATGGGGGGAGGGATGGCATCTCGTGAGGGGCGGCGGCATCTCATGGGGGGAGGGATGGCATCTCGTGAGGGGCGGCGGCATCTCATGGGGGGAGGGGTGGTATCTCGTGTAGGGGGGGGGGCAGCGTCTCTCCCACTAATGGCCTCCTGACGACGTATATGGTTAGCTTCGGGAGAATTTCATTTCATAGGCTTCATAAATATCCTCTTAATGGTGAACAAGGACATTAGTGATGTTGCGGCTGCTCTGAAGGGGCCTACTGCTTGCTGTTAAGGCTCTGCTGTTTGCTGTTAAGGCTCTGCTGTCTGCTGTTAAGGCTCTGCTGTTTATTGTTCAGGCTATTCTCTGCTCTTTGATGATAGTGAAGGGGCTAATGTTAGCTATCAAAGGCTATTGGAACGTTGTTGCTAGTTCCTGAGAGCTATTGGAGGTGCTAGTTGCTGTTTGCTGTTAATATCACTCTGCTGTTTAAGGCTGCTATGTGCTGTAAGTCTGCTGTCTGCTATCCGGGCTACAGCTGGCTATCGGGGGCTTTAGGAAGGGACTACTATATGCTATTAAGGCGCAATCTACTACTGCTTGGAGGTGCCAGTGATTGCATTGGAGGCTATTGGTTTGAAGCTGTTGGGGGCTACTGAAGACTGTAGAAAGAGAGAGAGAAAGAAAGAAAGAAAGAAAGAAAGAAAGAAAGAAAGAAAGAAAGAAAGAAAACGAATACAAATAAAGGAAAAAAAATAAAAATAAACCAAAACACAAAATACTCGAGACGGAAAGGAAAATATAAATAAAAAAATCAGAGGAAAATCAATGAGGAAAATCAGCTAAAAGGGAAGGGGGAGAGAGAGAGAGAGGTGGAAATAAGATTAGAAGAAGAGTGAAGGGGAATGAAACACAATGGTAGATAGCGATCGAGAATAAATTGATAGAGACAACGAATGAAAGACTAGAGAGAGAGAGAGAGAGAGAGAGAGAGAGAGAGAGAGAGAGAGAGAGAGAGAGATGTGAAAATCCGAGATGAGAATGACAACCATACACAACACCACCTTGATTCATCATTCATCATCATTCATCATCATCATTATCATCATCATCATCATCTTCTTCCCCTCTTTTTTCCTCTGTTTGCTTTTAATCATTGCTGTTTCTTCCTGTTCTTTTTTCCTCTAGTTTATTATTGCTCTTCTTCCTCTTTCTTATTCTTCCATTTCCTTATCTTCCTCCTCCTCCTCCTCCTCCTCCTTCTCCTCCTCTTCTTTACTCTTAATTGATAAACAGCTCCTTAACAACCTTGACACATCAAACCAGTTCAAGACAGGGGGAGGGGGAGGAAGAGGGTGGGAGGAGGAGGGGGGTGTGAGGGTGGGAGGAGGAGGGGGGTGTGAGGGCGAGGGGAAGAGGAGGGGGTGTGAGGGCGAGGGGAAGAGGAGGGAGGGGGTGCTGCCTCCTCTGTGTTGACTAAAAGGAAAACACAGAATGCATATTGATTTCTTAATGAGATGGAGGGGCGTGGCCAGTCTGTTCCAGGTAAACCCAGGTGAAGGTGACCTGCAGCTGAAGGGAGGAGGGGAAGGGAAGAGGAAGAGGAGGAGATAAGAGAAGGATTGCCTTATAACTTTGTCTCTCTCTCTCTCACACACACACACACACACACGGAAATAGATCAACATCACCCTCACTACCTTCCCCTCCCTAACACCTCAACCATTACCTCCTCTCTTCCTCCTGTGTACCAAAACAACAACAAACACAGCGCCACAGAGACACGTGTCCCACTCGCAGCAGCGTCTCCTTCGGGCACCTCTGAGAAACATAAACGTGTGAATAATGGATGAATAACAACACACAGAACGATGACAATATACCAGCTAGTTGGTTCCTCTACTGCAGCGCCTTCTTCACGATGCGTCTTATAAGTGAATTTTAAAGTAAAGAAATAAAACACAAACAAGAGAATTCCTCAGTAGGAGTAAACTATCGTCTCACTGGTTTCATTACAGGGCCTTCTTCAGGTACCCTCCTTCAGTAGATCTTTACTACTGCGTGTTGTGGTTGGTGTTGACACTGTCTCAGTTACACTCTACAACAACAATATCGTCTCCTTCAAAGGGCTTGAGGAGCAAACTACCTGAGCTGTTTACCCTTCATTAAGGTGACAGCGAGTACGGGGAGAGGACAGGTGTGGACAGGTATGAGGACAGGTGTGAGGAGAGGTGTGAGAACAAGTGTGATGACAGATATGAGGACATATATGAGGACAGGTGTGAGGACAGGTATGATGACAGGTGTGAAGTAAAAGCCGACGAGGATAGGGACAGATGCACACACCCACCACCTACAAAGCCTCAGAGAACATATCAAAACTCTACTCACAGTCTCTTTATACTTGTACCGTAAGAGAGCAGCGCCTCCACGGGCAGAAGACGAGCGATCTTTCGTCAGTCTTAGAAACCAATGAAGTGATATAGTACAGTGCGGAAAGAGAGCGCCGGGCACTATTGACTGCTCGTGCTGGCGCTGAAGATAAGACATAGACCCTGTCCTCCCTCCATCGCCCTCACCGTCGTCAGATAGGAGGTTTCCTGTACACCCCAGTCTAGACTGAAGGTGGCGGAGGGGAACGGCAGGCTCTGGTCTTTGCTCGTTCTGGCGTTGTTAACATGGAAGAGGTCTGGATATAAATACACAGCCCCTTCCTCCCTTCCTTCCCTAATGGCTGAAATTTCTCTCACACACACACACACACACACACACACACACACACACACACACAGCAGCAGCAGCAGCAACAACAGAGGCTTCATCATCGTCAGCGTCTTCGTCAGCAGCAGCAACAACTTTTACAAGGGTCTCACTCCCGGGAACAAGTCAGAACGACCTCCTTGATATGCTCCCCCCCCCTCCTCAAAGTTTAAGAAGTGTCATGATTATGCTCCTAACCCTCCCCCCCCCCTCCCCTCCCCCGAAATTAGCATTTTTATGAAGGGCGTATGAGGGTGTTCTTAGTGTGGCAGCGGGGGAATACCACAGCAGGGGGTGAGAGAGAGAGAGAGAGAGAGAGAGAGAGAGAGAGAGAGAGAGAGAGAGAGAGAGAGGATGTCGTCATTAAGGTCAGAGAGACACGCCAGACAAGAGAGGAGTGACGGACGGGATGAAGATGGATACTAACCCAAGTGGCAAATGTCCCACTCACCCACCCACTCCTCTACACTGTTACATCCGCCCACACACACTCACCCCACACCCACAGACTCATCCACACACCCTATACTTCATCACAACTCAAACATCCATATCTACACACACACACATCCTGCTCCATCCACTCACACCCATCCAAACACCCTATACTTTATCCACCTCAAACATCCACATCCATACACACACACCCACACACACTAATCAACCCTTTCCACCCACCATCCACTCTGTACATCCTCCAACACCCACTTACCATACCCACATTCCCTTCTTAAACAACGGAAGCACAAAACACACACACACACACACACACACACACACACACACACACACACACACACAGGTAAAAAATGTGGCCACTCACCGTATGACAAATTTTTACTTAATTAATAAAAGTGTATTTTGCTTTCATTGAGTTGCCAGCTGGAGTTACGTTCCATTTATTCTCAATTTACTCATGGGACTTAAGGTTCATAAAGAGGTAACAAGTATATAGTTCACGTTGGCTGTAATCACGATACAGTATGATGTATTTTGGACTGTAATCACGATACAGTATGATGTATTTTGGAATGTAATCACGATACAGTATGATGTATTTTGGAATGTAATCACGATACAGTATGATGTATTTTGGAATGTAATCACGATACAGTATGATGTATTTTGGAATGTATTCACTATAAAATAATAATAACTCAACCACCGCAATAATTCATTTAAGTCAGCTTATGAAGGTAATTGGTGACCACTGAATTGTTTATCTCGGGAAAGAATTTGGATGTAAATATGAACACTTCCAATTGTGTGTTTGAGTGTGTTCGGATACGATAGCTGAGTACGTACACAACAACCCCCCCCCCCCCCCACCCCACGTGTCTGCTTGATTTGTTGTGGTTGTGGTTGAACTGAGTGGAGTTGTAGGTGTGTGTGTGTGTGTGTGTGTGTGTGTGTGTGTGTGTGTGTGTGTGTGTGTGTGTGTGTGTGTGCAGTAAGTATGTAGGGACCCCAGAGCAAGAATACTTCATACCCCTATGAATACAAATACAACTCTAACTACAGGAGAAGTAACCAAACATTTCTAATATGAATATGTATACCAGCGGCATTATTTATGTATACTTTGATGACTCCTGTGTTATAAGTCTCACCTGGGGGAAATATTCAGACACACACACACACACACACCAAACCCAACCTAACCTAACCTAACCCAACCTAACCTAAACAAACATCTTCACTCGGTTAATCAAGATCAGAATATTTTTGGTGAAGTAGACGAGAAATTTATTAAAAAGAAACCTAAGAGTAATTAAGGCTTCTATTGACCTTAACTTTGAGGCAGAGACTTTCATTTTTGATAAAGAAATTGAAGAAGAGTCGTCAACTAACTTTATCCTAATAGAGTGAATATAAAGGTGATAAAAAAATAAATAAATAAATAAAAAATAAATAAAACCTGTGATGATTCTATGGAAGAGGGGGGGAGGAGGGGGGGGGGAGGAGGGGGAACTTTGAGCTATGGGTCTTTTTCAAATAAATTAGTTGAATGTTTTTTTTTATACAGTATATATTTCTTAGAACATGTCAGATCTCAGTCTCCAGAAGTTGGGAAAAAATTATAGAACCCCCCCCAAAAACAATGTGTTTACCAATACCAATCAGAATACAGGATGGTAGTTAATAATAATGTGCGTACCAATCAGAATACAGAATAATCATCCTCTGGAAACATATGAGATATCTCCTAGTATCCTCTGGGAGACCATTTCAGATATCTCCCTAGCATCTTCTAGTATCTCCAAACATCCTTCTGAGACACCATTTGAGATATCTCCCTGGCATCCTCTGGGAGAACATATGAGATATCTCCCAGCCTCCCTACGTCCCAGATGATCGTTATCTGGCATGAGAGAGATATATTATCTTCCGCTTTGTTATCCTGCCCTTAATCTGGGTACTTCTGAGAGAGAGAGAGAGAGAGAGAGAGAGAGAGAGAGAGAGAGAGAGAGAGAGAGAGAGAGAGAGAGAGAGAGAGAGAGAGAGAGAGAGGAAATGAAAGAAAGAGAGATAAAGAATGACAAAGAGAATAAAAGAGAGGAGAAAAACTGAGAAAGGAAAACCAGAGGCGGAGAAAGAGAGAAAGAAAGAAAGAAAGAAAGAAAGAAAGAAAGAAAGAAAGAAAGATAGAAAGAAAGACACCGAGACCCCCTCTGAGTCAGTTTCGCCTCTTGAATATGAATCAGTTTTAGGAAATATAATACTAATAGGAAACATTGTGCCTTGGTGGATGATGTCCTGCCTACTGCCAGCTTATACACTCACTCACTCTCTCTCTCTCTCTCTCTCTATCGTGTTTATTCCTCCATTCCTTCTCCCTCTCTATCTCACTCTGTTTCCCCAGCCTCCCTCTCTCTCTTTCTCTGCTTTTTTCTTTCTTTCCTCGGCTCTATTTCTTCCCCCCCCCCCTCTCTCTCTCTCACTCTCTCTCTCTCTCTCTCTCTCTCTCTCTCTCTCTCTCTCCACCTACCAGCTAAGCTAATCAGCCATACAGGACTCTACCACCCCCCCCCCCTTATTCTAATCACCGTGTCTTTCCCTCACACACATATAATAAATCCCAGAGACAAACAGTAATTAATTCTTACACTCCATTACAGACTCTAAACACAACCCTTTGTCTCTTACATAATCAATAACGGATTCAATAACATCCCAATAACGGATTTATCTTACATAATCAATAACGGATTCAATAACATCCAAATAACGGATTTATCTTACATAATCAATAACGGATTCAATATCATCTCAATCAATGTTATTTATGACACCGCTAAATTATATCCTAAGTCGCTTTCAAATTTTCCTAAGTCGCTCTCAAGTTATTTTAAGTCGCTCTCAAGTTATCCTAAGTCGCTCTCAAGTTATCCTAAGTCGCTCTCAAGTTATCTTAAGTCGTTCTCAAGTTATCCTAAGTCGTTCTCAAGTTATCCTAAGTCGCTCTCAAGTTATCCTAAGTCGCTCTCAAGTTATCTTAGGTCACTCTCAAGTTATCTTAAGTCGCTCTCAAGTTATCTTAAGTCGCTCTCAAGTTATCTTAAGTTGCTCTCA
>CAUDMG010000569.1:5808202-5818202 GCA_958450375.1 Homarus gammarus
GTATCCGAAGCCATTTTTGGAGAGGTCAAGAAGGTCAAACAAAGGTCAGGAAGCCATGAGGTCATTTGAAGGCGAAGCCATTTTTATTCGAGGTCAACAATTTTAAGGGATCAGAGCGATAAAAACACGAACGGTTCATGTCAATGTATCCGCAAGGTGGTCGGTCATTAAAGGTCAGGAAGAGAAGCCGCCGGGGTCATATCCTGGGCCATTTGTATCCTCTACAGAGCTACCAATCTCCCGGTGGATTTATGTGGTGAGGGAACAGTGGTATCCGCCCCTCAGTCTTTCTCCTGGGGGCGGCCCGACCCTGCTGATGTATTGTGGCCTCCAGTTAACTCTGTGTGTGTGTGTGTGTGTGTGTGTGTGTGTGTGTGTGTCCCTCCCCTCCCTCATTCCTAACTATGTCCACTTACCCTTGTGTGTGTGTGTGTGTGTGTGTGTGTGTGTGTGTGTGTGTGTGTGTGTGTGTGTCCCTCCCCTCCCTCATTCCTAACTATGTCCACTTACCCTTGTGTGTGTGTGTGTGTGTGTGTGTGTGTGTGTGTGTGTGTGTCCCTCCCCTCCCTCATTCCTAACTATGTCCACTTACCCTTGTGTGTGTGTGTGTGTGTGTGTGTGTGTGTGTGTGTCCCTCCCCTCCCTCATTCCTAACTATTTCCACTTACCCTGTGTGTGTGTGTGTGTGTGTGTGTGTGTGTGTGTGTGTGTGTGTGTGTGTGTGTGTGTGTGTCCCTAGTAAAATAGTGTGCCCCTCTGTTAACCGCACTGCTGTTTGACTGGCACAAACTCCGTTAACTCCAAACTAGTCCTGTTTGACTGCCTGTGCCACCGTTGACCCCGCCGTTCTCTGGCAACCTCCTCTGTTAACGGCGACGGCGAGCTTGGCGAGTCCAGGTCGAAATCGATGACGTCACGGATAATTCACGACGTCAGGGGATGATGAATCGACCTATGATTACCTGAGGGTGACGTGAGCGCCTCCCTCAGGTAGTCTTGGTCTCTTTCAGGTAGGTCTAGTTCTCCTTCGGGTCTATTATATTCTCCTTCAGGTAGTTCTTGCCCTTTTTCAGGTAGTTATTTCCCTTCTTCAGGTAGTTATTTCCCTTCTTCAGGTAGTTCTTGCCCTTCTTCAGGTATTTCTTGTATTTTATCTGGAGGGTCGTATGAAATGTCGTCTTCTACAGAAATTACGAGTGGCTTGACGTCTTAAGATATAACTCTCTCGCTCTCTCTTTCTCTCTCTCTCCGCCTTTTCTTCTCTGCTCTCCCTGTCTCCTCCCATCGTCTATCCCAGTCTACCTCCTCATCCTCCGTCTTTCCCTCAATTTCTTCCTTTATCATCCTTCTTCCTCCCGTCTTCTCATTTCCCCTTCCCATAGGACAAAAAAACATCGGATTATTTTTTCCCCTCATTTGTTCTCCTTCCCATTGTGTTTTCCCCCTTTTCCTGCCTTCTTCCCTTATCCTCTCCCCTCTTCCCCTTCCTATCACTCATCCCCCCCTCCCTCCCTCCCCCCCTCTTCCTGCCTCCCTCACTTTCCTTCCCTGCTTCCACGCCCCCCTTTCCCCCACCACATCATAGCTCCTCTCTGTCTCTCTCCTTCCTCCCATTCTCTTTTCTTTCACCCTTCCCTTTACTTCCTATCCCCCTCTCAATTTTTCATCCCCCTTTTTCCTCCCTTCCAATTTTTTTCCTCTCCCCTCCAAATTCTTCCCCCCTTTTTCCCTCCTCCTCCAAATTCTTCCCCTCAATTCTTTTCACCTCCAAATAATTCTGCTCTTTCCTTCTTCTCCCCCCCCCCCCCCCCCCCCGCTGGGAAGGTCAGGACAGAGGTGCGCTCCCTCGCCTGCCTTGGGTGTTTAGGTAGTGGGGAGAGCTGTCACTCCCCCTGTGAGCTTCTGTCAACACCCTGTCGTCACTCTGTTAATGTTCTGTCATAACCGCTCTCTCTCTCTCTCTCTCTCTCTCTCTCTCTCTCTCTCTCTCTCTCTCTCTCTTTCTCTCTCTCTTATTTCCTTTCTCACTCATACAATCCACTATCTCCTTCCTTCTCTCGATGCACTTCACCCCCCCCCCCCCGTTTCTCTCTCTCTCTCTCTCCACCATCCTTCTCCCCCTCTCCCCCACCCCCCTTCACCTCCCTTTCCCCCACCATATATAAGGGAGGGAGTCAGGGGAAGGCAACACCCAACACCCTTACAATAATAATGATTTTCGCAACAGTGTGGTGGTGGAGGTGTGAGCTGTGTTATGTTGTGGTAGTGGTTATATGTTGTGTCTGTCTGTCTGTCTCTGTTTACGTATTATTATTATTATTATTATTATTACTATTATTATTATCATATTATCATCAGCAGCAGTACCACCACACACACCCCAACACCTCCCCGGGCCGCCAAGACATAGCCCCCTCCCCCCCCCCTCATGAAGCACACCGGACCCTCAGCACACCCATCAGCTCTCCTGCACTTTAAAACTCCATAGAAAAGACTTGACTAAGGGAGGACAAAGAGGGACAGGAGGAGGAAAATTGATAGATGCGGGTCCCTCAACCTCTTTCACTGAGGCTACCCAACCCTGGCGAGTCTTAGAGTGGTGGGGGTGCTGGTGGTGGAGGGGATGGTAGGGGTGTGGTGGTGGTGGTGGTGAGGTATAGTGTAGTAAAGAAGTGAGATAAAAAAAATAAGACAATAAAAGAGAGAGAGAAAGAGAGGAAATAAGAGACAATGAGAGGGAACAGACAGACAGCGAGAGACAGGCAGACAATCACCTCACAGCCCACAATAGTTCCCTCACCACAGACAAAAATACCATTTAAATCTGACTTAATTGACCTCATACACACATTAAAAAATATGAGAACAATTTATATGGAAAAAAAAAATAGTAATTAATACCCAGAACACGACCTGATCCTTTACCTCCTAATGACGTGGAAATAATTGCACGTTCACCTGTATGACTGTATAATGAGCGCTCGTAATACATCGGCAGGATAAAAGACTATTACATTAAGCCTAGTTACTCGTGCACCCTAGAGTTATGTATTATTGTGTGTCCTTTACATGTTAATAGATTTTATATGCATTTATCTTATCACGTATTCATCAAGTTGTAAAATAATAATAATAATAATAAGAATAACAATAAAAATCATCATCATCATCATCATTATTATTATATAGTGATCCCCCATATAGTCTATAGTTTCAAACACTATAGAAACACCATCACTCCCTATAACAACCCCCCCCCCCCCCAGTATATAATCTACCAAGTTTAAAAGACTAATTATGAAATATTTTAAAGGCCATAAAACTGAGAGACAAAGTTATCCCAGTTTTATCATTATAGATTTTCATTTACTTTTTAATGGTGGGAAGGAGGAGGAGGAAGAGGAAGCAGTTGGCATCTTTCTTTATTCTGAGTTTCTCATATTTATATTCTACATCCTCTCTTTATTTATTTATTTATTGGTATGTATTCTTGTCTTATTCCTTTGGTTACTTTTTCGTGAATATTATTGTTTTTTTTATGTCTTGTTCTGTCTTTCTTTCTTTTATTCTCTCTTTTTCTTCTAACTCGTTCGTTTTCTTCTGTCTTTTTATGCCTGTTTATCGCAGAGAGAGAGAGAGAGAGAGAGAGAGAGAGAGAGAGAGAGACAGAGAGAGAGACAGAGAGAGAGAGAGAGAGGTCATATGAAGTGACATTCACCGGCGGTGGTTTTGTTAGGGCGCGCGGGGGCGGGGGGGGGGGGGGGGGGTGGGAGGCGGCCAGTCTTCACACCCACAATACCCACACCACACCCATCCATCCACACCCTCACAACACCCACTTCCGAAAGATGGCGAAGTAGAGACGAAAGATATAATAAAGAAACAACAGACACCGAACCAAGAATCTCTCTCTCTCTCTCTCTCTCTCTCTCTCTCTCTCTCTCTCTCTCTCTCTCTCTCTCTCTCTACTGAAGCCACTCATCACTGTCAACCATCCATCAAGATCATGGCTCGCGATTACTCAAATTAATCAACTCGCCAAAAGCTACAGGATGTTGGAGGGGAAAATCCATCTTGAAGGCCGAGGGAGGGAAGGTTGACGGGTGAGGTTGACGGTTGATGGTAGGTTGACGGGTGAGGGAAGGTTGACGGGTGAGGTTGATGGTAGGTTGACGGGTGAGGTTGACGGTTGAGGGAAGGTTGACGGGTGAGGTTGACGGTAGGTTGACGGGTGAGGTTGACGGTTGAGGGAAGGTTGACGGGTGAGGTTGATGGTTGAGGGAAGGTTAACGGGTGAGGTTGACGGTTGATGGTAGGTTGACGGGTGAGGTTGACGGTTGAGGGAAGGTTGAGAGAGCTATGTACATGTAGACTTAGCATATACCTGTATATATAAAAATATGGCATCACCTGAAGATTAGCCCCCCAGAATAATTAATCTTTACCTGTCTTAACAAAGGGAGAGAGAACACCCCTTACCTGTTTTAACAAAGGGGAGAGAACACCCCTTGCCTGTCTTAACAAAGGGAGAGAACACCCCTTACCTGTCTTAACAAAGGGGAGAGAACACCCCTTGCCTGTTTTAACAAAGGGGAGAGAACACCCCTTGCCTGTCTTAACAAAGGGAGAGAACACCCCTTACCTGTCTTAACAAAGGGGAGAGAGAACACCCCTTACCTGTCTTAACAAAGGGAGAGAGAACACCCCTTACCTGTCTTAACAAAGGGGAGAGAGAACACCCCTTACCTGTCTTAACAAAGGGGAGAGAGAACACCCCTTACCTGTCTTAACAAAGGGGAGAGAGAACACCCTACTTCTTACAAGGGAGCCCTTACTGTCTTAACAAAGGGGAGAGAGAACACCCCTTACCTGTCTTAACAAAGGGAGAGAGAGAACATCCCTTACCTGTCTTAACAAAGGGGAGAGAGAACACCCCTTACCTGTCTTAACAAAGGGAGAGAACACCCCTTACCTGTCTTAACAAAGGGGAGAGAGAACACCCCTTAAGCTTCCCCTCTAAGGAAATAAACCTTGCTAATTATAAACCTTTGAGGAGGCGGTGTTGATCCTACCACACACACACACACACACACACACACACACACACACACACACACACACACTAGGGGGGTGGGCGGTCTCTTACGTTTATAAAGTGGTCACTCAAGCCTTTATAGTGTGTGTGTGTGTGTGTGTGTCAGATCCTCTTAGGCTGTGTCAAAGGTTCATATATACAGTGTCAAGTCCTTAAACACGGTGTCACATCTTAAGAGAGTGATAATATTCAGGATTAACCAGTATCATTCTCACCGTTATCAACCACTATCATCACCACCATTATCATCACCACCAGTATCATTCTCACCGTTATCAACCAATATCATCACCACCATTATCATTAACTAGTATCATTCTCAGCATAATCAACCACTATCATCACTACCATCACAGCAGCAGTAACAGAAGTACTTACAGCCCCTTCAGCAGACACGCAGCAGGAGAAGTAGTTACAGCCCCCCCCCCCCCCCCCACGCAGCAATAGTAGCAGTACAAGACGAGAGTAAGAGCGGAACCGCGGGGAGGGAGAGGGGGGGGGGGGGTTGTCCTCAAATGCATATGCAAATTTCTGGTAATTACTGTAGTGGGTTATTAAGCCCCGAACTACGTGACCTGTGCTGGGGCCTCAATGATCATCCACGTGAATTTACATAAACGTAAATCATCGTGAAATTGATTGGATGCAAAGTTAATTCTGGAATCTGTAACCTCTCTCTCTCTCTCTCTCTCTCTCTCTCTCTCTCTCTCTCTCTCTGTTTGTTTGAGGTACTTAGTGAAGGAGAGTTTCACTGGAGAGTCGCCCACTCACCTCACCCACGTTCCTCTTGGGGCCACAAAATGAGTGACTTCACCTCACCAGACATGACCTCACTTCACTTCATCTCACCAAAAATTACCTTACCTCACTTCATCTGACCAAACCTGACCTCATTTCACCTCACCAAACCTGACCTCATGTCACCTCACTAAAACTGACTTACGTGCCATTACTTCCCTCGATCTCATTATTATCGTCAGAACCTCTGGCGTCAGCACACTCCAAAATTGTCAGCCCCCCCCCCCCCCCACTGTCAGCACATCCCAAGTCACAGAACCCACTAACACCAGACCTCTTCAGCGTCAGCACACCCACCAAAATGCCATCCCCTATTACGACAGAACACACTAACGTCAGCAAAAACCCCACTGTCAGTCCCATGATCACAGAAACCCACCACCAAAATGTCAGCCCCAAAGATAATTGAAACCACGAGCACCAGACACCACCATCGTCAGCACAGCCCACTAAAATGTCAGCACAACTCCCTCGTCTCACACTCCCTCCCCCCTCTCCTCCTGCACCACCTCCCCTCCCACACCCTCCCCACCCACACCCTCCCCTCCCACACCCTCCCCTCCCACACCACCTCTCCTCCCACACCTCCCCTCCCACACCCTCCTCTCCTGCACGACCGTCCTTATTATAATTAACCTCCAGCACCCCGCCACAGATACGTTGGCTTACGCGGGGATCCCACACGCCCTCTCTCACTTGCCGGGACACAGGATTTATCACGACAGCCAGGGAGAGATTTCTAGTTAGGGAGGTGACAGCTTGTTATCTCCCGGCGGCCACAAGATAGTTTAGGTGTGTGTGAGTGTGATCTTAGCTGACTGTAAGTAGACTGGGAGTTGACTGTGTGGGTGGGTTGGTGGGTAGGGGGGGCAGAGTTGGGGTGTTAACTGTGGTGGGAGACTGTTGAGTTGATTGTGTGAGGAGGATATGAGAACTGACTGTATGGACTGTAGAGATTGAAAGTTAACTGTGTGTGGGAGATACAGAGTTAACTGGTCTCTCTCTCTCTAACACACACACACACACACACACACACACACACACACACACACGCCCGTACAGTATTTCAAAGTATGGCAGAATCATCTATACGGGGAGGTCTACACCATCCTATTACCTCACACTATTATAGTATATCCTGGGAAGTAATATTACCTGGCCATAGTGTCCCTCCCACCTGCTCACCATACCTGTACTGTATATTGATGGTTATATTCTTATAATCTCGAGTGAAGAGAAAGAAGATGTATAAAAGATCCGAAAGAAAGAGTAAAGATAGATAAATAAGATAAATAAGTAAGAAGTACTACGAAATGAAACAATATAAAGTGAAAGAAAAAAATAACTACGAGAATACAGTAAAGTAAAACCCCATTCATTACAAAAGTGAAAGAGAGAGAAAGTGAGAAAGAGAAATAAGGAAAGCGAAAAAGAAAGTAAGTAAAAGAGAAAGAAAGGCAGAAAGTAAAACCACTCTCATCACACGAGCATGAGGAGCGTCACGCCCTGGCTCTCCCTCCTGCAGGTCAGCTATGGCGTCTCCCCTGCAGCGTGTGTGAGGCTCTCTTCCCCACGATGGATTTGTCCCAGTGGGTTTGTTGCTGTCCTTTGGGGTTGGTCATTGGTGTAGACTGTAGCCGATAGGGGGGCGTGATAAGCTCCCGATGGGTAGTTTCCTCCTTGAATATTTAGATTGTTGGCTCCCGCGTCAGTTCTACAATAAGATTTTCCCGAGCAGCTATTCTGATTCCATGCCTGACGAACGTTCGCCAGCTTTATGTCTGCAGTGATGGTCGTTTACCTTAAGAACCTGACATACCGTTACTGGACCACAGAAGCCTCAGTCACACTTTGCTCAGTGTTCAGTAATGAGAGAGACGGAAACGCCTGGCGATGCTGATTGCTAGTGTTGGCGATGATGACTGCTGGTCTGGTGGTGGCACTGTTGATTGCTCGAGGTGGAATTCTTGATTGCTCACGATGGCTCTAGTTATGACTTCAAGGTACAGTACAAAAAAATGCCGGCCACTGTTACCACACCTGGGAACTATCTCCACCCTCACCCTCTCATCACCGCCGGGGGGCAGATCCCACCCCTTGATAATACGTGTAGATGCCAAACCCTCAAATTATACAACGTTTCATCAAAAGTTTTGTTTATGAAAGCCACAGGCGAGTCAGTTTTCATTGTTCTTGGTGAATGGGGG
The DNA here is from genome assembly GCA_958450375.1 of Homarus gammarus. Taxonomy (NCBI): domain Eukaryota; kingdom Metazoa; phylum Arthropoda; class Malacostraca; order Decapoda; family Nephropidae; genus Homarus; species Homarus gammarus. The sequence continues at coordinate 5,816,303 of CAUDMG010000569.1, forward strand.
GCAGCGATAACTTTGTGCGTGCATGAGGGCTCCCTGTTATTACACGTTGGTAATACTGCACCGGGGAGAAACAAACTATACGGAAACCGAGTGAAAATGTTAACAAATTCAGATGATTTTTCTTTCTATGTTTACACTACATCAGCTGACTCTTCCTCTCTATGTTTACACTACATCAGCTGACTCTTCCTCTCTATGTTTACACTACATCAGCTGACTCTTCCTGTAGTCATTGTTTACACTACATCAGCTGACTCTTCCTCTCTATGTTTACACTACATCAGCTGACTCTTCCTCTCTATGTTTACACTACATCAGCTGACTCTTCCTGTAGTCATTGTTTACACTACACCAGCTGACCAATCACCAGAGGTAGCGTCATAGGTAATCGTATTGTTGGCAAGGTAATTACATCACGGTGTTGTGCCACGGATCGTTAACGAGGTCACTTTTGTAATAGGATTGAATATACATGCACACGGGAATATAAATGCATGATCTTTTTTTATTACGTTTCATCAATTTCCACCCGGCAGAGTTCATTTATTTTATTTATTTTTTTAATTTGCTGGATGTATGTGTTTTAATGTTTCGTTCGCTCATTGTACAGCTTATTATTATTTGTTGTTGTTGCTGTTGTGTCCAGTGGCAGTGTTGAAGGTATTTATAATGTTTACACACAAATTTATTTATGTTCAAGGTTCGTGAGTGGAAAAATGCATATTCATAAGTGAGTTCCTTTGTTATACTGATTTCAAACTTGAACACACACACACACACACACACACACACACACACACACACACACACACGAGAAAAAATATCATTCCTGTTACATATTTCATCTATATCTCAATCAATATGAAATAAATCTAATATCATGGCCTCATTTACAGAAATTATATAAGCAATTAATTATTTTTAATGGTAAATTTATATATAATGGTTACTCATATATGCCGGTGGTGCTCATGTGTTCCATAGGTGAAGTGTTCAATTAATATATACGTTCTGCTGTGTAAATTGTTTGTTCATGGACACACGCACACAGATACACACACACACACAGAGATACACACAGATACACACACACACACAGATACACAGCCCGAACATGTGTAAATAATAACCCCCCCCCCCCCCAGGATAGGTCGGTGTCGTCATCACAGAGAGAGAGAGAGAGAGAGAGAGAGAGAGAGTCTTCAATATCCGGACACTAACACTCACTCATTCATTCGCTGTGTTTTTTTAAGAGTGACAACACAAAACATTTTACATTTTCAAGTCAGTGTTTGGAATGATGTAATATAACAACACACACACACACACACACACACACACACACACACACACACACACACACACACACACTCACACACACACCTCTCTTCATCCCTCAGCTGTGCAAAAGACAACACACTTGCCTCGTAAAGCTGGTTTCTTTTTTTCGTAATCTGTTAAAACACCGAGAGTCACATTTTTCCCACGGGTTAAGTACAACGTCACACAGGTGTAATCAGGTGAGAGTACATAATTAATATACACGTGATAACAGAACATAATTTAACAACAACGACGATGATGGTGATGATAAGAACAACAACAACAAAACAACACTAATCATAATAACAACAATAACACCCATAACAACAATAACAATAATAACAATACAGATCCAATACTAACAACTACACACACACACACACACACACACACACACACACACACACACTGGATCTCAGATTATAAATAACCAATACAACAACAACAACAGCTACACAATACAATTATAATACAGTACACACCTTCATTTACATCATCGTTAAGTCTAAGTTGTGGCTTAACCAAGAGAATTATTAATGGACTAAACACAAAACAAACACACTTCTGTTTTTTTTTA